>PTXO01000030.1:13076-31573 GCA_003020785.1 Hanseniaspora gamundiae
TCTGGTGTATAATTCATTTATTGACAAAAACATAACATAGAGAGAGAGAGAGAGAGAGAGAGACAGAGTAAAATAAGATGGACAGTTTGTACGAATCAGACCCTTGGGCTTCACATAGCAACACCGACGATCATCTTGCGAATCCTTTCCAAGAATCGTCAAACTCTTGGAGCGCATCACCAAGTAACAACAACCACGCTCCTTTCAACGATAAATGGAACACCCACAACGTCGACGAGTTAATATCGTCTAATTCTTCTATTCAAGATCGTGCAAGACCAATTTCACAAGATTTTTCCCATTATAATAATAGTAATAACAACCATCCAAACGGCATGCAAGGCAACGACAATATACTTGCAGGAGTAAATGGGCTATCCATAAATGCTACTAATATTGGGAGTGAGATGTGGGGAGACTCATCATCATTGCAACAGGATAATCAAAATTTTTCCACAAGTATACACCAACCGATTATGGAAACAAATATTTTATCGGACACTGTGAATGCTCAACCAAATAGAAAAGTTGGAAGAGCAAGCGCTGGGGCAGAAGAGGAGGAAGAAGAAGAAGAAGAAATGGAAGAGGAGTTTAATCGTTGGTTGAAACTGACTCGTAGATCGTACAACCCGCTGTACTATGACTCTATTTTGATTGATGAATTGCCTAAAAAGGAAGGGTTGTTGTTCAAGCATACCAACTACTTGGTGGTTCATCTCTCAACGCAGCCAATCGATTACAACAGTACATCAAACAAGCCATATCAGAGACAGTCCCGCGCTCTTGCTACTGAAAACAATCATGTCAGTAGCGGTGACAATAACCACAATGACATTGACAACGACGACGACAACGACGATGATGTTCTGTCATCCAGAGGCAAAGTGATACGTAGGTATTCCGATTTCGTATGGTTACAAAGCGTTCTTTTGAAAAAATATCCATTCAGATTGATTCCTGAGTTACCTCAAAAAATGATCGGTTCCCAAAACTCTGATCCTGTTTTCTTAGAGAGAAGAAGACTGGAGCTTGCTCGCTTTGCTAACTTGGTTATGAAACACCCGGTATTAAAACAAGACGACCTTGTGATTACGTTTCTTACAGTTCCAACAGATTTATCGGGATGGAGAAAGAATGCACCATATGATACCACAGAGGAATTCGTTGACAAGAAAATCGACAAGAGTTTCATTAAAATGTGGAAACCGAAATATGCCAGTTACTGGAATGACTTGGAAGACAATTTGGACCAGTCTTTGGAATACTGGACCAAAATAACAGTATTGATTGAAAGATTTGAAAAAAGACAAAGAGCAGCTGCTCAGGAAAGGTACATGTTGAAGCAAGTCATGTCCAGTTTCTCCACCGAATGTACAGAAAGCTTGTATCCATTAGACAAAGGTGGATCCATCAGCGATATAGTCACCCATCTAGGTTACATCGGCACGTATTTGAAAAACTGTGTTGAGTTGACTTTGAAAGAGAACGAAGAGATCAAAGAAACGTTGAGTGAAAAATTTAAATCCTTTATCGAGATTTTGTTTTCCATGAAGGGGTTGTTTGAAAGATACAGAATCTTGGCAAACAACAGCGTACTACAACTACAAAGAAGAGTCGAGTTGAATGTGGAAAAATTGAACACAATGAAGGAGAACCCAGACGCGAAAGGCACGGCTTATGATAAATTGGAAGCCAACATAATTGAGGACAAGAAGAATATCAACGAGCAAGTCAACAGATCGTGGTTGATCAAAGAATGCATATTGGAAGAGTTTGCCATTTTCCACGAAACTCAGTTTGTGATTAGCAACTTGTTTCAAAAATGGGCTCAACTGTACAGCAAATACGCGGACTTGAACTCAAATGAATGGGACAAACTATTGACTAACCTAGAGACTATTCCAACAAGTAGGTAGGCACATTATATATATATATATATATATATCATTGATTAGACATGTATGAGCACGGGTTGTATGGGGTTTTTATTTTTATAACGACTATCTAGTATACACTTTTGTGGTAACATTTATACACACACACATTTTATATTTACGAGATCTTTTTACTGGTATTTGTGAAACCGATACCTTTTACAGTAGCAATCATATCCTCATCGTCATCGTCACATTCCTGCAAGATGACTTGGGTCCCAAATATATTTTTGATGTCTCTCAACAACTGAATCAGTTTGCTGTCGATTTGGTTTTTGGCAATTCTTAGTCTTCCCAAATTCTCTTTACCGATAACCATGAACACCAAGGCCAGTGGCAACTGGTATCTACCAACCACACTACTGTTGCTAACCTCTTCCAAAAGCTGGTATGCGACTTTGACCCCAATGTCTTCAGGAACATCACCTGGGTTGGAAATGCATTGGGAAAAATATCTCCAGCCTTGTTTATTTTCTGCGACTAATGTGATACCCCAACCTGGGGACTTACCAGAGTTGTCTCCTCTCCACACATCTGCAGTAATATTGACTTCACATCCGACTTTTTTCTCTCTAAGCACTTTTCTACTGGCATCGATCATTCTATTCACCATTGCAGGACTGACTCTTGTGGAATAAGCAACACCTCTGATTTTGTTGATTAGTGGTTTTTCTAATGCATGCATGGTGACAGGTTGAGCAATTAAAGAGTCAACGACCAAATGCACTTCACCACCACCTAATGGCGGCGATCCTCTTTTCAAAGTATGCAGAGCACATTCTCTGACCCCAAACTTTTCCATCACTGGTAGCATCCCCCACTTCAAAGCTTCTAATCCGGCATCGTTATGGGAAGCTGTAATACCTCTGAACAAAAGGGAAAACTTTTTTTTAGAAAAGGGAGCCAAATATAACATTGGTTCGACAAAGTATCCCACTGGCTTGGAGTTTGGACATGTATGAGTGTATGATCCACCGGTGATGATACCTGGTTTGAAGATGATGGTAGTACCGGTGTACGAGATCTCAATACTAGAACCATTGGTGACCGCTTCCATCAATCTTAGAAATGAAACTTCATAATCTTTCAAACCTGGATTTAAATCATCGGATCTGATTCTTTCAATCTTGATAGGTTTCCCGGACAAAGTGGCCATAATGATTCTTAATCTGAAGTTCTTGCTTCCTTGGAAAGTCACATATCTGGGTGGGCCTGCGGCATTTGCACTCTTGCTGTTATTTTTCACTGAGGACATCTTTTTTTACTGTTCTTGTTTTTGAATGCGAGTTTCTCGATATGAATTATTGAACAAAACTAAGATGAAACTGGTGGTATGGAAACAGAGATGGTCAATTGAACGTGAAGTGATGGTATTGGTGGACTACCTTTCGTTTGTGTTACTTGTTTGTTTGTGCTCACCTTCTTTCTTCCACATCATCGAATCCAGCACATCACATTGCGAAATAACGACAAAAACTGGAAAACGCGGAAAAAGAAAAGAAAAAGATTTGGTAACTTTATACGAACCCAAGGTCTTTCCGGAATTATTATTATTTTCCAAGGGATTGTCGGTACAGCGTGTGTTTATTTCAGCCACCTTTTGTTTTGATTGTAGGAAGAGAACCAAGTCCAACAACACAAGCACAACCACGTCACAGACAAGGCAGGGAAAAACAGGATTTAGAAGTGTACCAGTCCAACGAACATAGCAAAGAACTAAGAGGAGCAGAACATGTCTGAGAATAGCAGTAACAAGAATGTCGTCGATAAGAGTCCCAGCGATACTAAGTCGTTTGGATTAGCCTTACCCAAGAAAGTAGCAAGTACTCCAGCAGAAAACAGTTCTGGTAATCCACAAACAGGAGGAACTGATAAAGGTGTGGATACCGTGATTTCAAACACTGCATCGTCGTCGTCATCAGCAGCAACAACAGCAGCAACAGCAGCAGCAGCAGCAAAGAAGAAAGCCACTGACTCCCACAGAACTGGGGGCTCGTTGATGCTTGCGGGTATTAACGTTAATGAGGAGGAAGCACTATTGAACGAGCACAACAGGAAAAATGCAAAGAATGCTTCAATGAACAACAACAAAAACAATAAGGCTTTCAACATTGTGAAGCCACCGAGCAAAACACCTTTCTTGCATCCTGTACACGTAGCCAAACACGTTGACAAGGTCATACAGATTGAAAAAATCTTGAAAACAAGAAGCGGGGTTTCGTATGACTATGCAAAGTCTAAACCTGAAATATTAGCACAGTTGAGTACGGCATGCGAACTCTACATGAAGGATATCATAACCAGTGCGTTGATTGCCTCGAGGCACCGTCGGAAGAACATTGGCCACAACACTGATAGCAGTAGTAATGCTGAGGAACCTCAACGCAGCAAAGTGAGTAGAGCCTTGAGACAGCTTGCACAAGAGGAGAGAAAACTAGAAGAAAGAAGATTATTGATGAGACAGTCCAATGGGCTAGAAGAGAAAAACACCGTTCAACTGAAAGCCACCAACGTTGAAGAGACAATGGCCAAAGCATCGAATGCTACAGCCAGTTTGATGACGGGTGGTAAGAAAAAATATTCGTGGTTGACACAGTCGAAAAATGCTGCGTCTCCTAGTTTTGCAAGCGCAAACACAGTGAGTGAGACAGTGAGTGGGCCAATAGCGACAGCAATAAAATCGAGAGGGGAAATGGGTATCAAATATAGAGAACCGAGAGAGGAGCCTGGTATAGTGATGAGAGATTTCTTAAGAGCTTTGGAAAACAGAAGAGTGAATCCGTCCATCGATGCAGTAGTGACCAAGGGGTACTCGAGAATCAGAGACTGATTGTTGGAAAGTCTGCAAAGAAACAAAGAAATAAAGAAAAAAAAAAAGAGAAACGAACTTCTTATTGAGAGTGTCTTTATATATATATAAGTATATACTGTCTTTTGGTTTAAAATTGTTTTGGGAAAGACTCATTATTCTAGGAAACAAACCACCGAATCAAAAGAAACCCAATGTAATGGAAATAATAAACGTCATCAAACCTGTCAAGGAGATGTTTGTTGCAGCGACTGGAGCAGCAATATTCTTAGATTTCTTGGTAGAAGTTTGAGATGAAGCAGCAGTGGCAACGGTGGCGGTGTAAAGGGAACCGTCGCTTGAAGTACCGGTTGTTGTTATGAAAACAATGGAGGAGCTCCCGGTAGCAACTGGATCATCTGTGTTCATTGTAGAGTTGATCGACCCGTTCCAACAATAGTCTTTTAAACATTGTTCACATTCGCTTGGCAATGTTAAACCTTGTCTTTCTTGAGATCTTCTAATGATTGCACATGACACGCAAACATCGAAATTAGAGTCATCAGTTAAGTTGTTTCTTGACATGACTTCAAACCCATTTTTGATCATCTTTAATCTTGTGGAATCGGAATATGCCATTTTGAAAGTACTTGTGTTGGATGAATAAGATTTCATATTGTTTGGAACATAGATGATCAATGGAGGAATGTAACTTAGAGAGGTCAAATTGGAAGCATCACAACCAAAGAAAGCAGGTTTGTCAGCCAATCCATTGTTCAAGAAAGTATTTCTATCTGGAACGTAAGGGAAGGAAAGATCTGAACCCAATAGACCAAATTGTCTTTCATAAGTGGAAACCAAACTTCCACCCGATGGCCAATAATAATCAGTATCAGCACTGTTATCTAGAGCAAAAATAACATCAATGTTTCTCTTTTTTTGTAACAATGGGACCAATGGAATATTTTGACCATCTTCACCACCATCGACTAGATATAAGATTTTAGAGTTTGCGATAGATCCTGCAGTGATATTGTTTTGATAATATTTACTACCGTAGAATGGATTTGGTGCAAATAATGAAATATCATCAGAATCTGAGTGCAGATCGTTCAGGAAGTCCAGTAGGAAACTTTTCAAGAAACTTGGAATGGAGGTACTATTCATACGCAAAAAAAATTGGTTGAACAAAGATGATGAAGTACCCATAATGAAAGCTGTGTTATCGAAACCTTCCACACATGTATTTTCAATTACAGGTGAACCATTGGTGACATTTGTACCAACGTATTTGATGTTGGCAAATGAGTTAACGGAGGGATCCCACGAACCCATTTCATAAGGATTGAATTCAAATAGAGTACTGTTTGTATCGACAACAAGAGAATCTGGATATCTCCCATCTGCAACAGAGATAACAAATGGCATTTCAGCGTTTTTGAAAACGTCTACATCTTTTAAAGTCGACCACGTATAAGCATCACCACCTTCTTTCAAAGATGGGAAGAAATTGTATGACAAGGCTCTACCCCAAACATCTGTTAAAGAGATATTGAAACCTGCATCTTTTTTCAAATACACATCATCACTGATTGTGTTCCATCTATCGATGTTACCAAAGATGTTCCAACTCTTTGGATCGATAATGGAGTTGGAGATATCCCAAATGGAATCCGAAGCAGTTGTGTTGTCAATAATGTTTTGAACAGAGGTCCAGTTGTTGAAAGCCAATGTCCCAACAAGCCAATTCCCACCACTCAAACCTGCCAAATAAGTGGAACTTTGTAGAATCCCACCTAGACCATGTTCGTTAGCACCAGTGGTTCTATTATCCAAAGCACTCAACATCCCTGCACCACTCAACATTGCTCTATAACCACCTCCTGAACATGCAATCCCGATTCTTGGAGAAGAAGAAGAAGAAGATCTATTCGAACTATTAGGATGGAAAATAGAAGAAAGTAGAGATTTAGAATTGGAAACATTTCCCATACGGTTACTCAACCATTCTTCCAAAATAGGAGATGTAATTTCATCTCTTTTCAACAACCACGAAGTTTCCTCATTGGACAATTCCGAGGCTTCTCTGATCAAATTGAAATTGTCAGAGGGACAACTGACGTTTGCTGGAGCGTATGAATTGGATGGAGACCAACCGTATGCCATTGAGGCACAGTCCAACAGGGCCACCATCATCAATGCGGCACTAATATCACTTTTCATCTTGTATGTGTTTGTTCGACTGATATTGTGACTATGGAGTCTTTCTTGAGGGGTTTTTTTTTTATATCTCTAGTCGTTGAAATACACCATTACAGATAATCGTCACTATTATTATTAAATATATTATTAAATAAATATTTATACAAAAATTGTACAAATACGTAATGTCTATTTATATAAATGTACTCATTACAACATTCGGGTCGCGGAGTTTAAAATAATAATAAAATGTTAATTTCCGTTGACATATTTTTTTTTTTTGTTCAATTTATTTCATTTCGACAATGCCTCTTTGAAAACACAACAAACAATGCTTTCGTTAAGAATTTTTCATGGTAAATAACGATTATTATTTAAATAACGATTATCTTTCAGCATAGATAGAGAGAGGGAGAGCGATTTTATATGAGAATTTCTATTTTTAAACTCGCAGGAATAAGTCTCGCTTGACATTCAAGATAGCCATTGCTTTTTAGCTTTGATAAAGTTTAGCCTTAGAGGTAGTTATTTGTTGATTATATATTTTGATATGTCTGTAATCTATAATAATTGATGTAGGGCATCTTCACATTTATTTTATTAGTTGCAAAGAAATAGGAGAAATGCCATAAAGAGAGGGGGGAATGACTGCATTTTATATATATATCTCTTATACTGTATTATCGATGAGAAAACAAATAAATAGGAGACATGTATTTTAGGTATTTCTAAGCCTATTACGATCCTTTCCTTAAGCTCATTCTTATATCAATTAAGTAATTAATTAATTAATTATTTTTTTGTTGTTGGCTGTTGAATGTGCCTACACTGTTAATAGAAACTTGGGGTTTTTTCTTTTGTTAAAATCTATATTTACTGAACCCTTTAGCTATCATCGATGTGTGAAAAAAAAATAATCACACTTTATTATATTGTTGAAATTACGTAGATGCATCTTAAAAACTAAACGAGAAACAATATCTTTTGAATTCTCTCTTTCAAACCACTTGAAATTATGTTGCAATCATCTTGGTTTCATCTTTAAACGATATTATATTGTATTTTACACAGGGCACGTGTCTTTGGGGAGAAAGAGAAGTATTGTGTTAATTGAATCCTTGTTATCCGAACTGTGATTCAATAATCTATTTTCTGTTCGACTGAAACCATTGTGTTAAATGTACAGTAATGATATATATGATAATACCCAACACTCAGAGCAGAGCAGAGCAAAGCACTTGAGAGAAAACACTATGGCTGATTTCGATAAGACTGTTGTTGCAAGAGAAGGTAGAGAAAACCAGGTTTACTCTAAGGAGACCGGTGCAAGATTGGTAGCAGGATGTGTTTGTTTGAATCAAAATAGAGACCGTATATTGATGATACAATCCAGTGCCCATAAGAAGAAATGGGTCTTGCTCAAGGGAGGTGTTGAGAAGGATGAGTTCCCCGATATGCAGAAGACTGCTCAAAGAGAAACTTGGGAAGAAGCTGGTTGTTTAGGTGATATAACAAAAGATTTAGGTATTGTACAAGATATGAGACCTTCGAAAAAATGGGGGAAAATTAATGATTTTAACTCACAGGTATCTTTTTCTAATGGAGATCAACAAAAAATTCCATTATCTATACCTAGATCAGAATTTCATTTTTTCCAAATGATTGTAAGTAAAGAAATGCAAGAATATCCAGAATCTCATAAACGTACAAGAAAATGGTTTTCATATATTGATTGTATTGAAAATTTGGAAATAGCTAAAAGACCAGAATTGATAGAATGTGTTAATAGATCGGATGTTATAAAAGAGTTATGAGAGACCCCATTTAGTACACATAAACAAATATATATATATATATTCATAGAAGTAATTATTATTAGCACTACTACAAAATCATTTACCACCGAATAAACCAGACATCATATCTTGTAAGAAGTTGACTTGTTTGGCTAGTTTAATACCGAAAAACTCTTGACCTAAAAAGTCCAATTCATTAGTATACGAACCAGAAATTTGTGGATAGTTGTTTTTCAAACTTTTGAATAATGATACATTCCCTGATTGACATGATATTAATAACAACTGTAAGAAATTCAATTCACTGTTTTTTTCAAAAAAATATAGTGTAGTATCTTTTTTCTCTATTTTAGTATATTTTGATAGATCAGATGATGAAGAAGAAGAAGACTGTATGTATTTTTGTAAAAACGAAAAACTTGCTTCATTGGCAAATTTAATATTAGAAATAAACAAATAGTTCAACAATAATCTGGAATAAAACAATCCGACTCTGACTTCGTTTCCGTTTCCCTCTTGTTCTGCCTGGGCTTGTGCTTGACAATACCAGTTCCACATCAAATCAACGTAATCTTTCAACGAATCTCTGTTACCTAAAACCATATATCTTTCAGCTTCGTAGGTGAAACCACCTTGCAGTAGTTTCTTACTGATAACATGGTGCAAATATGGATCTCCAAATTTGTACGTACCGAATTTTATACTCCAGTTGTTCATACCAGTGACCACGTCTTTCAAATTAGGTTCCTCTGGAGACAACTCATTCAACAAAACCGTCAATCTCGAACACGAAATCTCGTCTACTTTTATTTCTGCTTCGTCGTACACGTCCAACAAGTAGAAGATCAAATCTGTGGCAGAACCCCCTTGCTTGGCTTGCAAGAACGACTGCGCACCTTTGGCAATCAAATCAATCGCATTCCCATACTTCTTGGCATTCACATATCTGTTGGCAATGGTTCTTAGTGTTTGATGTGCTTCGTAGTAGTCTCCGACTTCAATTTTCTGCTGGAATCTAGCCAACGTTCTAGCTAACTTAGGATCAACCTGTTCTGTACTACTCGACATTGTTCTCGCTGTGTTTGAGTCTGTGTCTGTGTTTGTGTCTGTGTGAGGTGATCTTGCCAAGCAGAGAGAGAGATATATACGAGAAGAATACACCAGAGTGGTTGAATTTCATCAAAGATCATATCAAATTCTCAACAACGATGGGAAAAAGGGGCATGTGCCGGAAAATTTTTATATTCATTTTTTTTTTTTTTTTTCCAGTGCTGCTGTTCAAACACGATCAAGTTTCGTTCATTAACAGTACAAATGTGGTAAAGCAATGCTTTAAAATCCTAGTTTGACAGCTTTTTACAATTGACAATCCCAAGACAAGCAAGAAGGACCACTGTTGGATCATTACTGTACACGGGAAACAGGAAAAAAACCACAAGAAAAGAATGTCTAAAGCAGGTATTTCCCCAAACTCTGTCGTTCCTGAGAGTGGAATACATACACCACCAGCATCTCCTACAAAAATCGAGGTGTCCTCCGAGAATAAGCAAATAAAAATCACATCAACGTCTACAAATGCACCACTAGAGGAGAAGGTTGTCAAGACTGTTCTGGATACTCCAACCCAAACTGTTATCGAAACCACTGTAGAAACTACGTACGAAGAACCAGTGAGCACTGCGAAAAAACAAACAGTAACCCCGTCGAACGCAGGAGCCACCAAAGAAGGGCACAAAAGTGACAACCATCATCTACTGCCAATCCAGTTGATCAGCGAGGAGAAAAACTACAACCAAGCCACCTTGGATTTCCTAAAAGGCACTATCGCAAACAAGTCGAATATAGACCAGGATAACTACCACTTCATCTCGGTTTTCGGTTCCCAAAGTAGTGGGAAGTCCACTCTATTGAACCACTTGTTCCACACAAACTTTGATACCATGGATGCTCAAGTGAAAAGACAACAAACCACAAAGGGTATCTGGCTGGGACACGCCCAACAGATCTCTACCACACAAGGCATATCTGCCCCGAGTGCAAAGGACATTTTTGTTTTGGATGTAGAGGGCTCTGACGGTGCAGAAAGAGGTGAAGATCAAGAATTTGAAAGAAAAGCTGCATTGTTTGCATTGGCCGTAAGTGAAGTGTTGATCATCAATATGTGGGAACACCAAGTGGGGTTGTACCAAGGTAACAACATGGAGTTGTTGAAAACAGTATTTGAAGTGAACCTTTCTCTATTCGGCAAGAACAAGACTCAAGGCCACAAGATTCTATTGCTATTTGTCATAAGAGATCACATCGGTGTGACTCCAATTGAAAGTTTGAAAGCATCGTTGTTAACCGAACTAGAAAAGATGTGGAGCTCCTTATCCAAACCACAAGGATCCGAACAAAGCTCTATCTTCGATTACTTTGATTTTGAGTTTAGAGGAATTGGACACAAATATTTACAATATGAACAATTTGTTAAAGACATCAATCTACTAGGTGACGCTTTCACCTCCGAAACCCCTTCTAAATCATTTTTCAAAAAAGAGTACCAACACAACCTACCGCTTGACGGCTGGAATCTATACAGTGAAAACTGTTGGATGACTATTGAAAACAGTGTTGAGCTTGATTTTCCTACACAACAAATCCTTGTGGCCAAATTCAAGACCAAAGAGTTCTCTGATGCCGCTTTGGAAACTTTTCAAAGCGAATTTGGCAGCTACGATTCAGAGGGTAAAGATTTTGAAACCATTGCAAAGCACATCTCAGCTCTTAAGAAAGACGCCTTGAACAGTTAAGACGGTTACGCTATTCGTTACAACAAACAAGTCTATGAAGACGAGAGAAAAAACTTGAGTGATAATATCTACAAAGTGTTTTTCAAATTTTTCACGAAAATATCCAACGAACTGGGACCCCAATTGATCAAAAAATTCAAAGATTCTTTGAACACAGACAAAAAAAGCAAGTCGTTTGTTGAAAGAAGCGCATTGGCCAAGAAAAGTGTGTTGGATCTTTTTGATATCGACTTATCTGTGTTCACTAAACACGAGCTACTAAGCGAAAGTGACAAGGACCTGTTGGTGAAGACGTTTGAGGAAAAGTTGATGTCTGAAATCAGCAACGAGCGTTCCAAGGAGTTTGCCAATTTAGTCAAAAGATTTGAGAAAAACATGAAATTGAAATTGCACGAATCATTGGAACTACTGATCATTGAGCCGGAAACTTCCTTCTGGGCATCCTACAACACCAAATTCAACCAGATATTCAATGAGTTGATGGAAAGTAAGTTCAAATCGGTGGAAACCAAGGCCGTTGACTTCAAATTAGGGTTTGACGATAAAGAAAACAACCTGAAATACAACAATTTCAAAGTCAAGAGTTGGTGTATTTGGATAGATGTGATCAATGATGATTTGACTGTGAACAAGTTACCATCGATCTTGGAAGAGACTTTTAAGAAGAAGTTTCTATTTGACGATAACGATTCTCCAAGATTTTTCACCAATGTTGCCAATATAGACGAGTTTAGTAAAACAGCAAAGGAGTACTCGATGTCGATGCTAGACGTCTATGCAGTTGCAAAGCAAAATGGGGAAAAGATAATTCCTGATATTGAGCTACCACAAGACGACGAGGACGAAAACGATGACTTCAGTGTGAAGAGGGATTTTGGTGATATCTTGACCAACACAGAAAAGGAAAAGATCAGAATTGAGTTCAACAAGAAAATCCAGCTAGTCATTTTGCAAACAAAGAGATCGGTCTTGTCGAGCCAAACCAAGATTCCTCCATATATGTTTTTGCTGCTAGGTGTCTTAGGTTTCAACGAGTTCATGATGATTTTGAGACACCCTCTGCTTTTGACAATTTGCATTTTGTCTATCACAGGTTGGTATTTTATCCATAGAACTGGGTCATACAAGGCCGTTCAACACATTGCCGTCTCATCTCTCCAAAGTGTCAAAGATGCAGCTTTTGAAAAGTTGAAAGACACTCTAAAAGACAACAAGTCTTCAGAACAGGAATCCGAGAGTTTTGAAATGGAAGATTTGAAAGTAAATAAACAAGATTAAGTTCTCTATATACATAAAGATTCTCGCCTATTTTTTTTTCCTTTTCTCCTAGTGTTTTCTTGTCTATAAATGCAAAGAATTTATCTTGAAATTCCAAAGTTTCAAAAAATGGTTTATCTGGGATTGGTCTGCTTGGAAAAATGTAGAAATACAGAAGAGAATTCTTGACCAGATCTGACACATCATTACAATGTCATTTTTGTCTTGAGGCGGCTGTGATGAAAGCTTGTAGATGTCGCTTTCCCAATTTTGGAACTCTGATAAAGCTGGATCGTTTTTGAACAATTCCTGACTGTAACCTTCGGAAACGGACCAGTGTTGCACCACGTAACGAGTAAAACTCACCAATGTGTTGAAGTTTTCTTTGAAGGGGAAATAGGTTTGAGCAAAAGTATTCAACAGAGTTACTATGTAAGTTTTGATTGAATTTGATAAAATCTGTAGCACGTTTGAAGTGTGTTTTTTACTTATTTTCGACATTATATCATATGCAGTGATTTCAGGTGTTTTCAAAAAATTGATAGTCTCGATTCCCTCAGCCAAGGATTTGTTGCACAAGTTTGTATCATTGGATAGCAAAGCCACTACGGTTGGTGTGTCTCGGCAGAGTTGCTGAAAATACAAACAGCAGTCTAACACCACGTCGTCATTGGTAGTAGCCACATGCATTTCCGTTTTCAACATTACTACTTGGTCTGCTTTTTGCCCCTCTACTATCTGATTTTGTTCCGAAAAGCTCTTGTAAATCCAATCATTGGCAAGTTTACTAGCAACTTGTACACTTTTTTCATTTGAGTACTTCTTGTTGTAGTCGATTTCTTTTAGCACTACAGAGGGCACGACAATGTGGTATTTTAACACCATATCTCCAATACACTTCAATTGATCAAGTTTCTCCAAGTCATGTATCAAAATATTAGTATCAACAATAAAGTATGCCTGAATATCATCACTGGGTGCAGTTATAGATTTAGCAGGTGGCTTCTCCTCAGCAGAAACCATTTCATCCGATCTCCTGGTGGAGTAAGTATTCAACGTAGGTTTACTCAGAGTGGTATGTGGAGGGTCTCTTTTTTGATGATTTTCTGCTCCGTACTTATTAGCGAGTGAGTCTTCCAACTCTTGTAGTGAGTATTTTTTGTTGCTGGGTTTACCAGATGACCAGTGGTCTGTACTCTTATGTGTCAACTCGTCAAGCTCGTCTGATGAGTTTGCTATGTAATTGTCGTCTTCTGACAATAGATCAACGTCATCCGACATGTCGTCGTTGCCGCCCTCATCTGATTTGAGCTGGTCGTATGGTCTCAACGGCTTGTGCATACCATCTAGTATTTTCTGCACTTTGTAGAAGTCTTTGAAGTCTATCTCATCTTCCTGTGTTGTAGATTGGAAATGCTCCATACTGTGTGTGTGGCATTTGGGTTTAGACATCTTTGTGTAAATTTTGCCATACAGGGGCTCTCTGTTTAAAAGATACTCATCCATGAATAAACTTTGTTACACTTTTCGCGTATTTTTGTTTGAGGGTAATCCTGTTTTGATTAAAACGATTTATATGGGATTTTCGATAGAGAGAACAAACAAGATGGTAATAAGAGACAGGTATGCGTATACGTTATCTTTGATGGTGCATATCAACGTTGCAAATGCACAAGCTTTCCCAGAGTACATTCAAATCACGAACCCAAAATGAACATAGTTGTACGATAAAAATATACAATGGGATGATTTTATTCGATGAGATAGTCCATTTGTTTTCGCAAACTCCCATCTTGTAGCAGTATGTTCATTAAGTTGTGTATATAAGAGGTCCATCACGAACCCGTGTTACTCAACAGAGAAAATCTGTTAAAACCATGGACTATTGAAATACAGTGTTTCAAAACACACACACACACACACACACACACAATTTGAGTATTATCTGTTGAATTGTTCAATAACCTCACGTAACCATGAATCACACGCATCTCATACATCGACCACTCTGTTTGAGTCTTTTTCTGTTCAATAACGACGCCCAGAGAGAGAGAGTGTGTGTGCATGTGCTCACACCACGAATAACGTCAAAGTGTGATAAAAAGCATGAAAAGTGAGGGTAGCACACGTTATAAAACAAGGATTACAGGGTACGATACTAATTTTGACAGAATAGAAAGCAAAGGGGGTGGAAGAAAGGATAAGTATGAACAACCACAGAGCTATTGATTGGAAAAGTTTCCCGATTGTCGATACCGATAATCACGACTGGTTACTCAAACTGATCTTTGATGAGCAAGTAGAAAGCAAGGGGGTTTCCAAACTTTGTTTCCACACGTACCAGCAGAAAAGCAAAAAATTCCAGGAATTTGAAGTTACGCATGAGGAGATCGACAAGGCATTAAAGAGGTTGCACATAATGTCCGATGAATCGCAGATACACGAGATCATGGAACAAATCTACGAGTATGTGGGAACGGGTGGTGAAACGACACCAAAAAAAACACATCTGCATTTGGAATTCGAGTACCACATGGACGGTCAACGCATGTCGTTGAAAATGGATTTGGAAGACGAGCTTAAGTTGACACTACTGAGTGATTGTAGTTTTGTCGACGACACGGTTCCTCTGCATGAAGAACTTCTAAATGTATCGGGCAGATACTTGGAGAAATCGCAGTTTATCATAAACGAATTGGTGGAATTGATATACGATAAAGTTGAAGCTCTTCACGAATGTCGGGATGTTCTAACCGAATCGGGCAGAATAGGTGTTTTGGAAAGACTAGTAAAGAGCAATCCTGAAACTTTTGATAATTTCCATTACAAAGAATGGATTAAGAAACTACCTCTTGGTGAATACGAATCAAACCAGGGTCAAGAATCTCAACTGCGAGTCATCGGATTGGATCCCGATCTATACCAGGAGTCTCCTGTGAAGAAAAGCTCGCCGTTGAAAGTGTATCTGAGTAAGAATATGGGGAAACCCGAGCGTATAGAGTCTGAATTTGTCGAGCCGACTGTTGTTGGTTTGAATGTGGTTAAAATGCCATTTGTAGAGGATTCTTCTTCTTCTGATGATGATGATTTCGAGTTGCCAAGTTCACCTTTGAAAAAAAAGAGGAAAAATAGACCAACTTAGGCGGTTTTCGAGAGGACACAAGTATTTTGTCGAGTTTTATGAGAAGAGTGGTTTTAGATATTCTTCTTATTATTGTTCCTCAGTGGTGTAGATGGAGAAAAAAAAAAAAAGACTCATAAACTCACTGGGTTTTTATCTAAATACTCACTGGTTTAGATAATACATTTGTTTGCTTGCATTCTCTAAAGAGATGAATAATGCAGTTTTTATAGTTGTTTGTTATAAAGCCATTAATCTTTAGATCCTTTGTGTAATAAAGATAAAGAGATAGTATGTCATTAGCTGTAAACAGAGCATCAACTGCTAACAGGGGGGTTTTATCATAAACGCGACTCACGTGACAGAAAGCTTGCATATTTCTCTAAAATATTTGCTTTCCCCCATTCTCATTTCGGAGTTAGAAGTTAAGAGTTATATGAGATGTAACAATTTTCAATGAATTTTTTTGAAAAAAAAAAAAAACCGAAAAAAAAAAGTGTAATCCGGAAAATTGTTTAACTCCGAATTTAAATGAGATTTGAGATTTGAGAAATGAAAGCAAAACAGATCGCAGTTTATACAGACATCACGTGATACATCTGTATCATATACCAAAACATAGTTTCTTCTACTCGTGTATCTGAGTGATCCCAATTAGGACATAAATAGTCTTAAATAGGATATGGAAAAAAAAAAAAGGATATTATTTGTTATTTCTCTAAAGGAAGAAAATTGTCATACGGAAAAAACAAGAAGCAACGCAACGCAACACACACACACACGCATGGATGTACAGGTTTTTCCAAAAAAAAAAGTGTCACGAGTTTTTTCACGACGACAAGGATGATGCTTAAAAACAAACAGTAACTTATAATCAAATAACTATTTATATAAATGTATACATACACAATTGATGAGATATAATAATAATAATAACAACAACGATAATCAACAACAACAGCAACGATAATCAACAACAACAATAAATACAACAAACAAAAAAAGACAACAAGCACACAGGTTTTCCACCATTGATTTTTTTTCAAATTCTTTGTCTTTTGCTCTTTCCAAAATCCTTTTTTCTTCTTCTTGCAAAACTAACGAAAAACAGACACACACATATATACAAGTCATGTACCACCCAACCTTTCAATAACATTAAGGTTGCAATAATTTTCAATATAAGATACCTTCTTGATTTTATTTTTTTTATTTATTTAATTTCAACAATAATTTCCTATGATGTACCACATCCTACCCATTTATTTTTTTCTTCCTTTTAATATTAAGTGCATGTAAATCACTTTCAATCTTGAGTTGCTTGGCATACCAAAGTCAAAGGAAGAATGAGGGAATGATGATACAGGTATTCGTTTTAAAGAATTGATATTAATATTAAAAATAAAAAAAAAAAACTCATTAAAAAAGAGAAGGATTGGAATTTTTTTTTCTTTTGGGAAACGCATAATAAGAGTTGAACTGCAAACAATGCTATATCTTAGTGTATTCTATACTTATTTCTTTCAATAATGGGGAAATGCTAAATATGAAAATTGGTTGTCATTAGTGATATAATTTTGAAAAATGAATGTGTGTGTTGTAGTTTTGAGAGATTTTGGTGAAGATGGATTGGAATAAAATAGAGAAAAAAAAAAAGGAAGAAAGATTAAGTTGGAAACAACGGTAAATTGTGTAACTCGTTGTGATGATATTGGTGATATTGGTGATATTGGTGATATTGGTGATATTGATGATATTGATGATGATGATAGTTGTATTATATTAGCACTTAATAAGGTGTCTTATTTATTTTTTTAGTATAGTAGAAATAGATATTAAAGAAAGAATGTGAAACTAACAAACTTCTTATCTTAATCTTCTGGCTTCTCTTTCAGATTCCATCAAGACTAAAATGTCGTTTTCTCTAACTGGACCTTTGACATATCTGACAATGGTTCTGGAAGTGTCATCCAAGAATTCAACTCTGACTTGAGTGACACCACCTCTAGAACCGGTTCTACCTAAAACTTTGATGACCTTGGCTAAAGTAACTGGGGTTTTGGAATCCATTTTTGCTGCTTTTTGTTGGTTTGGGGATTTTTATTTCTCTTCTTCATAAGAGAGAGAGAGTTTTGAGAAGAGATAATTGAATAACAGTAACAGCATCAGAATAAATTCAAGAAAAGTTGTACAACACTAGGAAGTTCCACACGCACACGAATTAGTAGAATCAACAATATAATTATTTTTCATACCATAGTAATAAAAGTTCATCAACTCAATGAAGAAGCAACAACAACATTATTCTCAACTACTCTCTTGAAGAAAATATCAAATGGAAGAACGAAGCAAAGAAGAAACTAAAAATGTATATCATCGTTGCTGTATGTGGTGTATGGGTTCCTGTAACAAAAGACAAAAAAAAAAGAAACGTTACTTTACTTTTCCCATTTTAAAGAAAACCGGAAAAATTCGAAAAAAAATGACAAAAACAATATGAAGATACCCGCACATGATATTTTTATATATTTTCTGAAAAAGAGAGAGTGAGAGGGAATGGGGGTTTTCTGTTTCTACATTTTGTTGATATTGATGTGTGTTCACGTG
>PTXO01000030.1:36198-84771 GCA_003020785.1 Hanseniaspora gamundiae
AGAGAGAGAGAGAGAGAGAGAGCAACCACCCTCATACGTGTCTAGAGATATAACTCATCATACTGGGACAAAAACAAAACAAAACAAAACAAGGAGAAAAAAGATGTCTGGTTTACAAGTAGAAGGAAGTTCAAATAGTGTTACTAAATACAAGATTGTGTTTTTAGGTGAGCAAAGTGTTGGTAAGACCTCTTTGATTACGAGGTTCATGTACGGTACATTTGACGACCACTACCAGGCCACAATTTGTATTGATTTTCTAAGTAAAACGGTTTATATGGAAGATAGAACAATTAGATTACAACTATGGGATACTGCAGGTCAGGAAAGATTCAGATCGTTGATTCCATCCTATATGAGAGATTCCCATGTGGCCATAGTGGTTTATGACATAACAAGCAAGAAGTCGTTTGAGTACATAGATCAGTGGTGCGAAGACGTCAAGAACGAAAGAGATGGAGATGTTATACTATGCATTGTTGGTAATAAAAGCGATTTAGGCGATGAAAGACAAGTGCCTGTAGAGGAAGGTGAAAGAAAATCTAAAATCTTGGGTGCCAACATATTTATCGAAACTTCATCCAAAGACGGTTACAACGTGAAAAACCTATTCAAGAAAATCGCTACAAGTTTACCTGATTTCCAAGCAGCAAATAAAGATAAAGAAGATCTTATCAATTCAGACTCTAACGGTGCAAACAATGGGTCCAAGCAGGGTGTTATCAATCTAACTGCTTCAAACGACGAAGAAGGTGAATCTGCATGTCAATGTTAATCAAAAAACGATAAACAGATAGTAGTCGATGATGACGACGATGATGATGATGTTTTTTTGTTTTTCTTATGAGTCTATGCCAATTCATATACATAAATATATATATATATATATATATATATATAGTTTTGAGGATCATTATTAGTACACACTGTCTTGCATTACATTTTATTAAACCCAGTATCTACAAAATTACCATTACTCAATAAAATCATTTTACAAATTCTGGGTAAAACTTCTACTTGCATTGGTTCCATAGGAAAATTCTCACCGTCCACGGAAATAACAGATTTTGTCATATACGGTATCAATCTCAAGGCCTTCACCTTTGAGTGAACAACTTCTGGTTGCAACACATGGGATCCCTTGTCTAAACTTAGCAATATCGGAACAGTTCTTGTGATCGATGTTCTTGCATCTGTAATGACTAAATCCATGACACCATCATCGGGTAAAGCAGCTGGGAAAAATTTACAATCTTCAGCAATATACGGCATTTTCCCTGTATAGAAAATACCACAGTTTTTAGTCAACTCGCTATCAATCTGTTCCCAATCATCTGGGATATCATCTGTGTACTTGAACGATTCTTCTGGAAACCCGTACTTTGGTTTGAAACTGTCCTCGGTCAGTTCCTCGTCGATTGCAGGTGCGTCTGTAGATTCGTTGTTTGCGTTTCCTTCTTCCTCTTCCTCTTCCTCTTCATCTTCGTCATCATCTTCATCATCTTCATCATTATCGTGGTAGTTGTCGCTGTTCCCATCTGTTTTAACGTATCTGCAATTTTTATTGAAATGGTCTCTCAACTCTCTCTTTGATTTGGCACCGTATTTTACGAAAACATCACAGGGGAACCTTTTTTTCCTCAAAACACATGAAGTTACACCAAGTTCAAATCTGGAAGGACCCAAGAATCTCAAATATTCAGTGTTGATATCACTCTCGGCAATGATCCCGTAAGCCTGACTTAAAAAGGATATCATATATGGGTCTTCTGAATCTTCGTCATCGTCGTCATTGTCTTCACCACCGTGAAGATCTTGAAGTCCCTTGCGGAAGTAACTCGGTTGAGTCAATAGCATTAGATCTGTCTTTGTCGGTTTCCCCTTTAGTAGATTTAGAGCCGCAAGCGATGGATTCGAAGTACCATGACACGAGACACTCATGGCGTTACCTGACCCACAAGGGATCTGAGTGATGCATACCTTGTTGAACAGTTCAACTCTATCGCGCTTTCTCTTGTACAAACCGTTCAAGACCTCGTGTGGAATCCCATCCCCTGAAGCACATGAAATAATGTCATAACTCAACAAGTTTTGGTGTTTTTTGGTGAAAAAATACGCCTCCTTGTAATACGTGGTTTCTTTGTAGTCGATCGTACAGCCACTTGCCAGTAGAATAGGTCTAGCCTTGCTCAAGAATAACTTGTTGGCTTTACCCTTCCCACCCTTTGGATTGATGATGACTAATATTTTTTTGTAGTGGTTTTCCTTTTCGTTGGGAAACGATTTCCATAGAACCAATTCGCTCAATTTTTTACATTCTTGTGTATTGTTGTGAGCTTTTTGGTATTCTCCTAATAATTTCAAATATTCTGCATGGCTAACTTTTAGAATGGAAGATTTGGGTACTAGATCTTGTCTTCTAGATTTGGCAAACGTGATTTCCACCAGGTGTTCCTGGTCCCTTTTCGAAGATTCAGTTTTATTGTTACCTGGCACATCCAAATCGACAAGTGGTTCTACTTCTTCCTCTACTCCTTCCACTACTTCTCCATCGCCATCATAATCATCATTATCATCATTATCATTATTATCATTATTGTCGTCAGCATCATCATCATCATCATCTTCTTCTTCTTCTACCCCTCCTCTTTCACTCACAGGTTTGTTGATTGTTCTACAGTTTAATATTTTACTAAATGGAATAACAGAGTTATTAGGAAGATGTACTTTTTTAAGTCTTAAATCGTTAACTAGTGTTTGAACTCCGTCAGTATGAACGACGTGATCGTTATTTTCGCTTTTATTGGAACTGGCAAATGACGAAGACAGATTCATTGATCTGGAACCATCGTCACTGGAGATCCCAACAGATCTCTCCGATAGAGATAGGGTCGACAGAGAGTTACTTGACAAACAGGTGACACACGAGATCAACGACGTTGTTTCGTATTCTTCGCCATCGTCATCGCCATCAGAGTCTGCTGCAGTGTACTCTAGCCCTCTTTCGTAATCTTGCATGATCCCTTCATTGTCTTCGAAAGGGTTCGAAAAAGTTGTATTACTGGCATTGTTTGCAAATGAAGACCTGGATATGTTTGAAGAAGATGATACAGCGGCATTTTTAGATATCGATTTTTCACTTTTGATCAATATCCCTTTGTTTGTGAAAAACGCCAATGTATTGATTTTCTTCTTATCGACTTTTAATGTCACATTGCGTGGATCGTTTGGTACTCTTTTGCGTTTATTATAAAAAAGCATGCTAGTGTTGCTATTGATGCTAGTGTTGCTGTTGTTGTTGTTGTTGTTGTTTGTGTTTAAGGATGGTGCTTCTTGGGGATTATATGTATTGGATGATGTAGAAAAGGACATTATTCCAATAAGACAGTACGTGAGTATATATGAATCTGTTGCAGTGCACTAAATGTGGCTGTTATTTTTTTTTACTTCTTTCGATGTATTTTTCGTTTCCCTTCAAGGTTGGTCTTAAAGTTGGTTACCTGTTTTTTCTTCTTCTTCTTCTTCTTCTTTTTTTTGTATTACCAACTGTACTAAAAACTACAACGTATTAATTATAAACACAATCCCAGTATTCAGATCAACTCTTGTTACACTTATCTACATTTCATTATGTAGATTTAAGATGAACCGTAGTATTTTTCAAATATATATATAATATCACGAAAGATCGTACGATTTCGTATACTATCAACCCGGAGAAGCAACAAGTCCATCAATAAAAAAAAAAACCATAAAAACAATATTAAATGAAGATCTTAAGTCCGAAAGTACAATGTATTCGGGATACGTAGTCGGTATATATAGAATATAAAATTTCTCTTTATTTTCTTTTTTTTCTTTCCTTAAAAAATGTCAATGCCGAGACATGTCCGAGACGTTGGACGGTTTTGTGTCTCTGACGTTTATTTTCCACGATTATTATGATTTTAACGACGACGACGACGACGACGACGAGAGTGGAAAAAAAAAAATTTCAACGAATGATGTCTGTTGAGAGTGTAATGATACTTATTCATCATCATCATCTACAGATCAGAGAAGTGTTTCTTGTGGGTCTAATCATATATATATCATAAAAGACAAGCAAGAAGGAAAGGGAAACCCGCGAGAAACACAGGACAATATGGCCAAAGGTTACTACTCTCCGTTAACACAGACATTTGGTTCGAGACCTGACGATTTCAGCTATACCGCAGGAGCAGATTTCAAGAAATCGCATATCAAATTGAACCATAAATTGGTAAAGTTGAGACAGTACTGTGATGTGTTGAATAAAGACACCAAAAAATATGACAACTCTAAGCTTTCCAAGATTTCCTCTGAAACATACGCGGCGGAAAACAAACTACAAGGTGCGTTGATTCTACATTTGATTGAAAGAGATTTGGTGTATGTCGAGAATTTGAGATTGAACCATAGAGTTTCGAAAAAAAATCAAAGAGTTATAACGAGATTAAAGAAAGCTAGTAAATATGCTTCGTTTTTGCAAAAAATTATAAAGAAAGAATCTGTTTGGCAAACTAAATTGGAATATTTAATATACTGCGAACTGGCCAATATAGAATACTACTACACATCTTATAACAACGGTAACAACAAAAAGTTGTCAAAGAAAAATGGTGTTACTGAGAAAGATCTGGTAACGAAATTTGTCAGTGTCTTGATGGGGTTGGATCTACTATTGCAAGACAAAATGCAAAAAAATAAAGATGGAAATAATGCTGAATTCCTACAAATAATCGAGACTATCAAAAACAAATACAGATTTTTACCTCTGGACTCCACGATCAAGGGGAAACAGGACATTATTGCCATGTTGACCAGTGCTTCTAGTGATGATGAACCTGTTGATGGGGAAACCTCGATTTTGAGCATACTAAATTTAAAAGAATATACACCAAATATCCATTTTCTAGGTCTTACATCAAATGCGTTGAAAAATAAAGAATACGTGAAATCAATTGAATGGAGATCTTTCACAGCCGATGTTAAAAACGAAGAGGTTGCCAAATACTTGACAGTTGCTTTACAATTGCAATCACAGAAAAAGATAAAAGGTGGGAAAAAAACAAAAAATCACGAAACTCCAAACAATCCATCTCAAAATGGAAGCAGTGAAAACAAATTTGACGACATGCTGTTGAATTACAATTTGGCAGAAGAAACTCACTTGAAAAGTATGGACAGCGAAGATAACGATGACCAGATTTTGTCCACGTTTATCAACTACAACAAGTTGTTTGTTATGATCCAAAGAGACTCTGAACTTTTTGAAAACCTATTAAGAGATTGGGAGAAAAAATCGAAAAGTAGCACAGAGTTGTCTTCTACACACGATAGCGAAATCAAGGACACGTATTCCAAGTTGGAAAGAGTGGTGAACAACTTGGACGCAAACTTGACTCAAGTTACCACACTACCTGGTGTATATTCCGACGACGACCTGTTGGCCACTTTGCGTTTGAGTATTCAATACTACAAATCCTCATTGTGTGCAAACTGTTTAGCTCCACTTTACAAGAAAGCGGGCAAATACGTAGAGTCCATGGGATTGTTGGCTCACAGTCTTTCTCTACTAAGCCAAGACAGTGGCAATACTTTTTCAGAGCTTCCTGGAGACATTGTCACTCAAGAAGTGTTAACTAAATTGCAAAAGTTCATTGAGCAATCGTGTTTGAATGTCCAAGCCCTGGCTTTGTACCAACAGAAACTAAGATCAAAAACTGCTGAAAATGTCAAATACAATAACAGCATCACCGTAGTCGAATCCGGATTCAGGCTAGCTCCGGCCATGATCGAAGTGAACAACTTGTTCCCGTTGAAACCGATCGTCAAACCAGTCATGGCAAAGCCTACTTTATTCGATCTAGCATACAATTACATTGATTTTGAAAACAGGGTGCACCAGAACCTTGATCAAGAGATGGCTGAAGATGTAGAAATTGCCTCTACGTCTGCGGATGAGACTGCCACAAGGGCACCTGAACCTGAAAAAAAGAAAGGGTTCTTGGGATTCTTCCGTGGATGATAGCTGTGCCCATTATGTACAGACTATATATCGTTGTATAACATACCCAATCTTTTCTTAATTGAGTTGTAATTCGTTGTGTGTATCACGTGCCACAGTGTTGATACTTTCAAAACAGTTATCTAGCGAACCCTTTTTCCCCACCTATACCACAATTTGACACACATCTTCTCTCTCGTCTCTTATAACTATCAAAGAGATTGAAAAAAACCATATTGCAGAGTGAGAATGGTCGCCGTGAATGACGAGACTGAGAGTGACACTTGCTGGATATGCTTAGACTCCAGTGGAGAAAGCCCCAAAAATAGCACCAGGGTGACTGGGCTAATGAAGATGTTCAAAAGCGTTAACAAGTGGCTAAAGTGTAAATGCTCGTTAGGGGCTCACGAGCAGTGCTTGAAGTCGTACATTCTCTACTCGGTGAAGAACGGGCATGCAGAAGCGATGAACCCGTTTTTTATCACCAGAAACACCATGAGCAATAACATGACAAAGGAAGAGACGGCTCAAATGGACTTGTTGACCGAGTATGTCTACGACCGCGTGACAAACAACTACTCAGCCAAGTACATCGAGGAGTATCTTTCGTCCCTCGATGCCGATCTTTCAAGTCTTTATTTATACGGCAAAAACAAGAGAAAGATATACCGATCATTCTTGAATGCTTGCGACAACTTTTGGAGTCCAAACCCTTTTATCAGCACAGTGTACTATTTTATCAGGTGCCCCCAGTGCAAAGTTCCGTTCATACTAAAGCGTAGCGAGTTCGATTACGAGTATGTCAAACCCCTTTTCAATATGCTTAACATAGGGGTTCTCGCTATTGCTTCATCGTCCGCCCTGCTTTACGTTTCTTAAGACGTTCTGATGATATTCACCGAGTACATAACAAGATACGGAAAGTACTGCATAAACGTTTTGGCACCACAGAGCATTGTGCGAAGCAGAGAAGCGGCCTTTAAGGACGTATTGAACAGAGATGAAAACGTTTTGTTGGGAATCGTGGACAATTTTGTGTTTTCCATGGCTGCATTGACACAACTATCCTCGAGTTGGCCGGAGATAGATTTAACTGCTGTCATGTTCAACTTGCGGTCACACCAAAGGTACATTTGGCTAAGCTCGCTGGCTTGTATCACATATTTCGAGACCATCCATTCGAATAATCCGTACAGGTACTTGGCGTTTTATTCAGTTTCCACTCTTTTCAGCAAGTTGTTGTTTTCTGTCACGGTGAATCCCTTGTACAGGAAGTGGTGTACGCTTTATGACCCGTCTTTCCCTGCAGAAGAGGAGCAGCCCACGAGCAGAACCAACTCACAAGAATCAGCGTACGAAACCCGGTCTTGGTTCAAGAGGTACTACTACTGGGTCAAAACCAAGTGTTCGCAGATTTGCGTATTTTTTACCGTGGATTACAGACCTAAGAAGGAAGGGCCCTTAATATTGAATATTCTGGAGCTGTGCTTTTGGCCCAATGTTGGCCGATATTTGAACGAGCACGTTTTGATGCAATCGAGCACTTTCAAAGTATTCATTAATCAGTTTTCGAAAACTCCAGACGAAGCTCTTTTCATTGGTAATTTGGTTGGTGTTTCGTTGTATCAGATAGCGAAACTAGTCGTCAATTGCGTGTTCCAGTATTACGAGTACAAAGTCATGCAGAATTCACAAGTGGCAACATACGAATCGGAAAATATGTTGTGTTGGGAAGCGGAAACCTATGGCCGCTTGTTCTCCTTGACTTCGGGGCTTCCTGATTTAGATTCAGTCTTCCCCTACACACACCTATTCCAGAGACACTTCTTAACAGAAGCCCAAAGAGATCAATTTCCCGCATATCCCTCTTACAAAAACTTCAAGAGCCACATGAACTACGTCACGTTGTTCAACTTTTCAAAAATTGTGGAAGGACATTGAATATATACGTTTATATTTGTACATATACTGTGTTGTTTAATCTAGGCATGCTCACGACAAAAACGATTCGATAATCAGATTCAACAGTTTTTTGGAGTTGAATTTAGCTCTGTTATTGAAAAAGGAGACATCCTTGGAGCTAGAGTCCATCTGGTGTTCCAACATAGCTTCAAAGTTAAACTTGTCCGAGTAGCGTGCATGTTCGTGTTCTCTTCTCTCGTCGGCCATTTCAATGATGTACTCTTTACCGTTGGAAGTAGACAAGCTGATGTCAATATGTGGGAATTTTATACCACCACTACCAAAGTAATTGACGGGCAAATTCTCCAACTGCTGGCCTTGGATTCCCCGTAAAATGCCCTTTTCGTATAACTGCTTGATAGTCCATTTGTATCTGGTCGAGCCCAGATCTTTGCTACTCTTGGAGTGAACAATCTCTTTCAATTTGGAGCCTAGCCCCTTTTTCTTATTGTTGGAATGTGCCACAGGTCTAACGTCCCCCAGAGTAGCATCAAACCCTTGTTTCAAAATCTTATACTCAGTGATCACCTTTTTGTGTTTCTTTTTCAAGGTGACCAGAGTGTCTTTAGCTGTATCGATTTCTTTCATGTTTCTTGTTTTGACGTAGACGTGGCATTTGATGGTGTTGGCAATATCATTCAGTAAACACTGGAACTCCCCTGATCTGTCAATGAAGGCCATGTTGTTCAGTTCCAACGTCTTTTCTGTAACGTACATTTTCAAATCAAAATATGAAACTGATGGCAGCTCTTTGAAA
This sequence comes from Hanseniaspora gamundiae, assembly GCA_003020785.1. Taxonomy (NCBI): domain Eukaryota; kingdom Fungi; phylum Ascomycota; class Saccharomycetes; order Saccharomycodales; family Saccharomycodaceae; genus Hanseniaspora; species Hanseniaspora gamundiae. The sequence goes on from PTXO01000030.1 coordinate 44,946, forward strand.
ATGCTGTTTTCTTGGATAGAAGGATACTCAGAAAGAAGGTTTTGAAACCTAATCTCTAAAGCCTCTTCACTCTCTATCTCTGGTTTTGTCAAGACTTCCAGAACACTGTTGCATTTGATTGAGCAAATCTGCAAAATGTAGATCAGCCCCCACAGCACATTGTTGAATAAAGGTCTACCCCTGTCACTCACATCACACAAAATGTATACACACGGGTTCAGCTCGAGGTTCATGACCAAACTTCTCTTGAAAATCAACGACATGTCCATATCCTGCAGCTCTTCGACCAAGCTTACCAACGGGTCGTCCTGAGGGAACATTTCAATGTTTGCGTGAATAAACTCCACGATTTCACTCAAGTACTTGATATTGATAGTCAACAAAGGATGGTTGCCTTTGTTCATGTCACTGTACACCATGTTCCCCATATCCTCTTCATAAACAGGCGTGATTTGTAGGTTTTGCAGTGTCGAAGCAATCTCGTTACCGACAGACTCAACATACGAGTTCAATTGCGTGTAGAAACCTTTGAACTTTCTCATCGAAAACACAGTAGATAGCGCATCGCATAGGATCTCCAATTTGTAAACGGTTTCCTCAGGGTTTTGGACCTTGACCCCGTACGATTCAAACTGCAACAAGTAGTCATTGACAAACGAACCGATGATAACTTTGGAAATTGCTTCTAGGGCGTCAAACTCGTCTGCACTCTTACCAGCAACAGCCGTGTAGGCCTTTGTGCACAGGTGCAAAACCTCAATCGGTAGTTTTTCAATGTTGTCTACCAAAACTTGATGGATCTCTTCAATAAAGGACCACAAAGTGCACATGTTGGTAACATACTGAGCATTCGTAGCTTTGTCCTCAATGGCATCTTTTGGATCAATTTCTGCTCTGTTAGGATATAGCGATTTGTAGATTAGACTTGGATTTGCCACAAAGCTCACCTCGGAGCTGTCTAGTGCCCTAATGACTCCACTAAACATGTTTTTCAGCAACGGTTTTTGCTGAGATACCAAAAATATGTGCAGCAGCTGTTTCCACGGTTCGTCCTCATGCTGCTCCAATAAGAAGTCTTCTACTTTGCTACGGCTCTCAATATCAACAAGCAACATTTCAGAAATCAGTTTGATGTACAGCACAGTTTCTCTCTTAGGCAGAGAACCGTCTCTTTTGAAAAACAGTAGCATCAAGTACTTTGTCACCATTTTTGAGTCAACGGTGAACAGCAGTCTGAAATAGAACGGATCCACTTGTAATAGGTAGAAGATCTTCTCATAATATCCGATGGTCTCACAGTCTTCTATATTGTTGTTGCCCTTCAGATAGTTCAAAATCGACACGACTTGGGGGGTCAAAGAGTTTTTGACTACTCCGTTGTCTTTAAGAATGGCGATCTTTTTGGCTATTTTTCTTAGATTGTCCACTTGCTTGCTGATATCAACATTTTCTTTGTCAATGGACTCTTTCAAGTTGTCTAAAGCGTCCTGCGTTTCGTAAGTTGGCTGAACACCGTTCAATAAGAACGCAAATTTTTGGACCGCCCACAGACTCGGATTAGCAAAATCCATGATTTCATGATACGCTCTTTCCATGGCAAACGATCTTATTCTGCTCTGCAAGGTCACGACTGCTCTGACGTTTTTCGTATAGTACGCCGTCAGTTTTCTCAACTGTGTTCTTAATACAGCCCCTTTGATACGTGTTTGTAGCAGGACTAAAGACTTGTCGTCGACCACCTCTTCAACAAGCTCGATTGCGTATCTGGCCAATACCCCTCTCAAATGACTCTGCATTTCCACAACAGCTGGCTTGCTGCACTCGATGTTGTACAGTGTTTCATAAAAGGTGTCTCTCAACAAAGCACCTTTAACACAGGCTGCCAGTGAGATGTTATTGTTTGTACACTTGCTTAGCATACGTTTCGTTTTGAAAGCATTCTTCCTGATTAGGTTACCTCTGGCAACGGATTGAAGTAGAAGAACAGCTCCCATAGCAGTGTACGATTTTTTAAAAACGGAACCTAAGCTGTGTAGTTGTTCCCTCTCAAGAGCGCCTCTGATGTAACTCTGTAGTCTTACCACAAATTTGGTATTGGACCCCAGCGTATTGATGTTTTGGCCGTATTGATTTCTTGTGTTGAATCCTCTAATAGTGGCCTGTATTTGAGAGATGAAAGGCGTGGCGTGATGGATGTCATTTCTAAACGAGTCTACTCTTTTTCTCACCAAGGACCCTTTGGAGAATGCTTGGAGCAGTTCGATGGTGTAGCTTAATCTTGAAATGTCAAATCTTTGCTTGTCATATTGAAGTCTAATGGCCGACCCTTTAGCAAAAGCTTGGAATTGGGCCAGCGCAGGCACTTCATGACCAAGACTCGCAGCGGTGATTTTCTTCCCTAACTTGGCCAGCAGTAATTTGGATCTGATAGCTGACTGTATACGTATAATGTCATCTTCGTATAATTCCAGTTTGAATTCCAACTCATATAAGGCATACCTTATATTGGAGGCCTTACAAATAGCTTGTAGTTTTTCCGTTATTTTTGAACACTCTTGTGTATCAAACTGAGGTTTCTTCTGTAGTGAAGACCCATAATCGGATACCGAAGACCCCATATACTGAGAAGCACTGTATTGGTCAAACACACTTGATGCAGCGTATGCGCTATGGTCAGAGTACGCGGACCCCGAAGACGACAGCGACGAGTCAAGCATGTCAACTTCTTTGGAGTACAGGTTGGCACCTCTTCTTCTTCTTCTTCTAGGAGACAGATTGGATGATATGCTGGATGAGTAATACGACAAATCGTTTCTAGGGGTGTAATCTATGGCAGGTATGTCTTTAAACTTGGGTGTGTATTCAAAGCCTGTTGGGATAGAAGCGGAAAACCCGTTGATTTCTTTCATGGGCGATAGCTCAATTGGAGCAGGGGTGTTGATCACAACACTAAAGTTTCTAGTCTTTGCTGGCGTGTGCTTTTCAATTACGTTTTCTGTTGGAGTATCGTTTTCCAGCGAGTACGTTAGCTGAGGTGTTTTGAAGGTATTCTTGTAATTACCACTGATTATTGGCTCCTCGTCTATGGTTTCACTCACAGCACTAGGCAACCTGTCCAGTTGATCGAAATCTGGAATCAAGTCATTATCGTGGTTTACAGTTTTCGTTTTATTGAACGAGTGGTGATCGGTACTAAAGAATTGGAAGTTCTTCAAGTGGGGGAATTTCAGTCTGCAGTCTCTGATATCTTCTTTTGAGAAGCTCACCGATCCGTATTCGTTGATCATTGCAGGAACTTTGTTTGGCCATTTTTTATGCAAAGTGAAGGCCAGAGCGTGAAGAGTTTCAAAGACCTGAGGAACATTCTTCCCGTCATATAAATCCGTAGTCTCGAATTTGAACGTATCTGGTACATCCACGGTGTCTACCAGCAGTAGGAAGTTTTGGATGTTTTCTAGTAATTTGTATTTGAACTTTGTATCTGATGGATGCACTTGTGCGACCAGCGACGAGTTGATCTTCTGTGTGACTTTATCTAGAGCAACCCCGTCTTTCAATTCGTTTCTCAAGGCGATATTCATCACTGAAGGCAGCTCTTCGTCGATGATTGACTCTATCCATTCTTTAGCTTCGTAAACTCTGCAGAAAAACTCATAGTATTTCAACTCTACAGTGCTGTACTGTTTGACGTCAATTTTCTCGAATTTATTGGACATTTTCGAGACCGATCTTGAAGTATCAAGAGTAGTTTTATTGGATGACACGTTGGATACCATTGGGGTTGCAGACAAGTGAGTAGCACTTTTCGGTAATGAGGGTTTGCCGAGGGAGACCTTGGTAGGCGAGGTTTTCATTGCGTTTGGTGTTTCTGGTGGTGTGTATACTCCAGACGTTTTGGAGAAAAGTGCAGATTTTTTAGCAAACGCACTTTCTTTTTGTGGAGAAGTTGCTTTGAAAAAACTGTTGGTGTTCAGTGGCTGCTTAGGCGTGTTGGTGGTGTCTTTTTTAGACCCGCTATTATTGTTGTTATTATTATTATAATTAGAGTCATACGACTGTTTGATTCTGAACAAATTGTTTTTCATAGAGGTGTTTGAAATGCTGCTGCTGATGGTACGTTTCGATCCACTCAATGAAGTGATTCTCGAAGATGTGGCCGTTTCTAAAGGCTCAATACTCAAGCCTGTGCTTTGTAAGCTTTTCAAGTATCTCTGCTTCAAAGCATTGTGTGATTTTTCTGGTGAGCCCATTAATGTGCTCGACATGGTGTTATCGTTGATATGGTTTGGGACTTTAGTGCTGATGGAGAATGAATGCTTTTTGGAAGTACGATATCCCAGCTACACTATCGCATACATAGCATGTAATCTAAAAAGCATCCTAGAATGATAGCTTTGAAAACAATACCGTCACATAGACTTAATAATAGATTTTGAGGTTTTTCAGACAATAACATATGCAATGCCCACTCTCGATTTCTGCTTCCCCATTTCTATTCCTATTTCATCTCTGTGTTGTTTATTTTTTTCCCGATTAGATCTTTTTTCATAACAACCTTGTTTCCGGTCACGGGGCCATTGTTTTTTTGTTTTTTGACAGATGTAATAGTGAAAAGTAAACAAGCCCCCGCGTGTGTCACGTGTAACAAAAGACATCAGCTGAATCTGTAATTCGTACCGGTTCCTAGTAGATCGTTGAAATCTTTTATAGATACGATATCTCTACATTCGATATTGAAAGTGCAGTTGGAACAGTTTTCTAGAACTACAGTGAACAGTTCCCCACTCGGTGTGCCGTTTGTTTTTTTAGCAATATGAATGTGGCAATTCTGTAAATTTGTCAGTCTTATTTGGTTCTTCAAAGACGGGTTCCAACTGAGAAAGATTGAGGATGCTGTGATATTGGACATGGACAAACTACCAAAATAGTGTGTGATGTGTTCAATTCTGATCTTGCAACTGTCGCAATCCCTGATAGTAATAGGTTTAGTATAAGGGAGACCAGGCGAAGTGGAGATCAAGCAGTTTTTGCAATTCGATACGGTGTCGCTGTGTATCTCAATAGTCTGGTCGATTTGAGAAGTCGTGATACAGGAAGCCGTATCGTCTGCACTTTGCTCTCTATGCATAGCAGCTTGTTGATACAAGTCGCCTTTGTGTATAGTTTTCAAGCCCAGCGGCTGTAAAGCAGTCAATATGGACAAAGTTTCCTGAATCTGAGCGAACCTGTTTTGGATCAGTCCAATTTGGAATTCAAAGTCCTTGATCTTTGAGTGTTCTACGACCCCGCTCTGAGCCATCGTGGCTACTTTTCCCTGTAAAACAAAAAGTGTGCTTTTGATGGTTTCATATCCACCCCTCTCTACTAACTCATCAAACGTGTATCTTTTAAAATGTAAGATTTCATTCCATGTTTCAACTGACTCAGACATCTGCATGTTCCTCTACTGGTTTTGTACTTCTCTCAACTCTCACTTCAAATGACTGTGCTTAGTTACAATCTTACAACTTCTCAATCTCTTTTCCAGAAAACTGAAAAATCATCAACGTTTCGCGTCGTGTTTTTCCAACACTTGATGTCAGTAAAATGATCAAACTATGAGGACCAAGATACTCGCCAAAATAAGACAAGGGGATATAAGAGGAAAAAAATTCAAAATAGACGTTAAAATTTATATTTATTATATGCTATAAATATAAAATGTGTATATATATATATATATATATATCCATGTATGTATATATGTGAGTTTGCGATTAGCAGTTATTTATATTCACTTTATTATTATTTTTTGTACAGCAATCAGAGAAGAGGGTTTTCTATATAATCGGGGTTGATTTAATCAACATCTTCCATTTCTTCGACTTCTTCACCTTCAGCAGCAGCGGCTTCTGGAACTGGTTCAGCAGTGGAAGTTTCTTCTTCTTCTTCTTCATCGATGTTCAAACCTAGAGAAATCAATCTGTTGATTCTGGTAGCAAAAGAAGTTGGTTCTTCTAGAGTGAAACCAGAGGTCAACAAAGCAGTTTCGTATAGCAAGTTGGTTAGATCTCTGACAGTTCTATCTTCGGCACCACCTTCTTCAGCTCTTTTCTTCAAAGCAGCAATGATTGGGGATTTTGGAGAGATTTCAAAGATTTTATTGGAAGACATGTAAGAAGACATGGCGTTGTCTCTCAAAGTTTGAGCTTTCATGATTCTTTCCATGTTAGCAGACCAACCGAATTGAGCAGTTCTGATGGCGGCTGGAGCGTCGATCAATTTGTACGAAACTACAACTTTTTCAACTTGTTCACCCAAGATTTCTTTCAAAACTTTGGTTAGACCTTCGAATTTTTTGGCTTCAGCTTCTCTTTCGGCTTTTTCTTCGTCAGTTTCTTCTAGTTCGAAATCCTTGGTGATGTCGACCAATTTCTTGCTGTCGAATTCTTTCAATTGAGTGAAAGCATATTCGTTAATTGGATCAACCAAGTATAAGACTTCAAAGTTTTTAGCTTTCAAAGCATCCAAGAATGGAGATTTCTCAACGGCTTTCAAAGATTCACCAGTGATGTAGTAGATGTTTTTTTGGTGTTCTGGCATTCTGGTGACGTAGTCGGTTAGAGAGGTTTGTTCGTCAACAGATTTGGTGGAGTCGTATCTCAACAATTTGGCCAAAGCGTTTCTGTTTTGAGTATCTTCGTGGATACCCAATATGATGTTTTTAGCAAAAGCTTCGTAGAAGGTTTTGAATTGTTCGCTGTCTTCGGCAATTTCGTTGAAAGATTCAATCAATTTTTTAACTATGTTCTTTCTAATAACCTTGATGATTTTGTTTTGTTGTAGCAATTCTCTGGACAAGTTCAATGGCAAATCTTCAGAATCAACAACACCTTTAACGAAACCTAACCATTCAGGAATCAAATCTTCGGCTTCATCGGTGATGAAAACTCTTCTGACGTATAGTTTGATGTTGTTTTTCTTCTTTTTGGATTCAAACAAGTCGAATGGAGCTCTTTTTGGAATGTATAGGATGGCTTTGAATTCTAGTTGACCTTCAACGGAAAAGTGTTTGACGGCCAATGGGTCTTCCCAATCGTTGGAGATGGATTTGTAGAAAGCATTGTATTCGTCTTGGGTGACTTCGGCAGGGTTTCTGGTCCATAGCGGTTTGGTTTTGTTCAAGACTTCTAGTTCGTTGACAGTTTCTTTGACTTTTTCCACTTTTTCTTCATCGGTTTTTTTGTCATCTTCGTCTTCGATTTCTTCAATCTTTGGTTTACCGTCTTCTTCAGTTTTTTCTTCAGCAGCAGTTTCTTCCTTCTTTTCAACTGGAACTTCGGTTTCCACTTCTTTGGTGACTAGTAATTGAATTGGGTAAGCAACAAATTCAGAGTGTCTTTTAACGACTTCTTTGATTTTTTTTTCTTCCAAGTATTCTAATTGATCTTCTTTCATGAATAATCTCAAAATGGTACCTCTACCGATTTTTTCGTTTTCTTCATCAACGGTGATACTGAAAGAACCACCAGCATTGGATTCCCAGATATATTGTTCATCGTCATTGTTTTTAGAAATGACTTGAACTCTATCAGCAACTAAAAACAGAGAGTAGAAACCAACACCGAATTGACCAATCATGGAAACATCGGCACCAGCGGACAGAGCTTCCATGAAGGCTTTGGTACCGGATTTAGCAATTGTACCCAAGTTGTTGATTAATTCAGCTTTGGTCATACCAATACCGGAATCTCTGATTTCCAAAACTTTATCTTCTGGTTTTGGGGTAATTCTGATGAACAATTCAGGTTCAGTGTCCAAGACCTTTGGATCAGCCAAGGATTGGTATCTGATTTTGTCAATAGCATCGGAAGCATTGGAGATCAACTCTCTCAAGAAAATTTCTTTGTTGGAGTAGACGGTGTTAATGATTAAACTCATCAATTGAGTAATCTCAGCATGAAATTCATAAGTTTCTGTAGACATTTTTCGTTTAGGTGTTCTATCACAAGTGTGTTATGGATGTGGGTTTTCTGTTTTTTTTTCCTTCAGAGCAAGCATTATCTGGGAAATTGAAGAGAATGTAATGAGGCATGTTATTAATTAAACCTGAACGCATATATATATACAGAATCAAAGTGTGGTTGGAGATGAACACGGAAAGAGAGAGTGAAAAAAAAAAAAAGTTTCCAGAAAATTCGATAAAGTTCTAAGACTCTCTTTCTCTCTGGAGAATTAAAGAAAGAGAGAGAGAGAGAGAGAGAGAGAGAGAGAGAGAGAGAGAGAGAGAGAAAAAAAAAAAAGGGTATAAATACATCTTGCACACGTGACTTGCAAATAAGAGAGTTTTCCGAGATTAATTGATTAAACGTTACACACATTTGCACAGTCATTTTTCAGTGTTTAACAATTTTAAGTGTTTCCATCAAAGAGTTGTCTATCTCGTGTATGGTGAGCGAGTCCTTGATGATCTCATCGATCAGAGCCAGCAGTTTGTCTATCAACTCGCAGGTTAGGAAATCTGTGTCTTGTGATCTTGTGTAGTTCAACAAGTTTACCAAGTTTGTGCCCTGGTACTGTTGTGGGAACCTGTCAAACCCGGAATTGTACAAGAGATCGTGGATTATATGAACTGCACTACGTCTCATCAGTTTCTTGGTGGTTTCTGTGTCGTCCCCCGTTCCACTCTTTGCAAAGTCTGCTGTTTCTTTTTCGAATTTCAATATCCCAAAGGAACAATCCAAGATGTCGTTGATCTCACTGTCGGCCAAATCTGAGGCAAATTTCTGTAAGATGACACCCAATATTGACATTGATGACATTCTTAGTCTATCATCTGTTATGCCTTGGTTCTCCAATATGTTCTGTGTGGAAACGTTGATTTTTTGTAGACAAACTTGAATTAGAGAATGGAAGATTTCGTTATTATGAATTATGAATGCATTTTGTGTACTTAGTTCAACGTGATTCACCAAGACTTCACCGATTTTCAATACTTCATCCAATGGTGTTTTTCTATTTTGATTATCATACAATTCGATCAAATATTTCAAAGAGTCTAGGTCCACAGAGCACAAAGAGGTCAACCCCTTGATCACGTTCAAGTATATGAACGGATCTTTATCCTGTAGTTGTAACAAGTGTAGATCCAATACGAATTTGTAGTCAACGACTTGTGATTTCCGTAGTAGCAGTTCTCTTAGCATCACTAGGCCTTGTGCTCTGATGGGGATCAGTGGGTCATTGATGTTCATTATGCATTTTTTCAAGAATGCTCTGTCTTGTTGTAGTTCGGTGGATTCATTTGATTCGTCGTTGACTTTTGGTAGGTCTTTATTCTTATCATAGTTTACCACTTCTTCATCGATTCTTTGTACAATTGTTTGGCACTGTACGTTTTCCGGGAAGTCCTTGGTCAATTGCGCCTGAATCGATTCTAAGACGCTGAGATATTTGCAAAGCCCACAGTTGGTGGTCAATATCGTGGACAACAGTTGCAAAACAATGTTCAATATATTTGCATTATTATTCGCAGAGGCCACTACGTCATCTTCGTCATCACTATCCTCGTCATCGTTGTTGGCATCATTTCCAACATCTGTAGTGTTCAAATCTTTGATTTTCAAAACGTTGTCTATGAAATTCAAAATTTCACTTGGTTCGCTGATCAAATCGGATTTAAACTCCTCATTGAATTTTTCTAATAATTTCAAATCGCTTAGCATCAATAAGTTATCGTACTCTTGTGTATCTTCCATGGTACTGTCGTTGTTTAGTCTACACCATCTATTGAAAACTGTTAAAAACAAATCCTTGGTAATGGTATTATCGTTAACGGTTTTCAAAAGTGAAATCAACAGTTCAATTTGAGAATCTTGTAAGAGTAACGTATCTTGTAATAGTTTGACGTTGTTGTTGTTGTTGTTGTTGTTGTTTGTATATGATTCCAGATTTAGTTCGTCTTTGAGGTTTGTCTCTGATATAGAGATTTTAACCAATTTAGATTCCAAATCAATACACAACTACCCCCATTCTTTATCTCTATTTGTATTAAAATTCAATATGATATAGTTTAAAATATAATATTTATCACTAATAGCCATGAAATTTTTAATTAAATTTACTAAAATGGTTTTATAATATGAATCGTCAATTTCTAACGAGGCTTGATTCATCTTGATAAAATTTGTATATCTCCAAATTGCAAAGAAAAAATCGTATTCGTTACAATTTTCAATAAGTGATACGACTATATCGTTAGAAGATTGTTTTGACAATGCAATTAGGATATTGATAATATCATTTGTCTGTTTTACCGAATAGTCTTGTTTTTTCAAATTAAAGAGTTTAAAATATATCTGTTTGAAAAGAAAATCGTTAACTATTTTTGGATTTTTAAAGAAAAATTCAGTAACGATATTATTTGTTGAATTAATCATTGCATCGTTGTTTAAATTATCTGTAAATATTTTCAAAATCTGTTTAAAAATCTTAATATAGTACTGTACGTTTGATAAATATTTAGGTTTATTACAAACCACTTCGTTAACTTTGTTGAATTTAGATAGTTCGATCTCTTGATCAGCGATATTTTCTCTCAATCCTAATATGAATTCAATCAAACTGTATAATCCATCTGATTCTCTTCTTACTGTAAGAGTACTCAATTTGTCCAATACTCTATTTTGAAATTGTAAATTGTTACCACTTTGATATAACGTGGTATACATTTCAAATAGATTATATGTAGATTGTAAAGATTCCATATACTCGTATGTCTCTTGATCTGAATCTAGGTATAACAATCCAACAAGAATATCAGAGTATCCAGACCCCTTTAAAAGTATATCGCATAACACACTTCTCCCCTGTCTTGTTGTCTTTCTTGGGAATATAGAACCGATAAGTTTGTAGAGTACTGTATGCAATACTTTATCATTAGAAACTCTAACCAAGGTATAAGTTTCTCCTCTATTAGACAAGTTTCTCTGATCCAATGGTATACCATATCCATTTGGTAAATATCTATATATGGAATGAACAATGATCAAATTCATTAGAGATTCCAATAGTTTCATATCATTTAGAGAAATGGGAATTAGATCAGAGTGTTCGGTATTATCATTACTACTCTCTAAAACCAGAATACCATTCAATTCAACCAATCTATCTACCAAGACCATAGAGTATGTATCATCTTTGAGATCACCACTCTTTGATGATTCCACGGATAATATCTGTTCATTTAACCTCTGGAAATATTTATCTATTTTTGAATTCCCAGTAAACTCAGGACCATTGTTCAAAAGATCTTTAACCTTGGTGTTTCCAGAATGACTCGTTTCCATGAAATATGTTGCTTGTGTGTGTGTGTGTGTGTGTGTGTGTGTGTTGTTGTTTTGAGTCAATCTGTTATACTCATCGAGAAGAGGTAACAGGAGGTGGAGAAGCAAAGGAGACGCAAAGGAGAAGCAAAGGAGAAGCAAAGGAGAAGCGAAGGAGAAGAGGTGGAGAGAAAAAGGCCTAGTCTTTTTTTATTCTATGTGTTCTTTTTTATGTTTTTTATGTTTTTTATGTTTTTTTTTGAACACATGCTTCTTACAAGATTCAACGGTTATAACCAATAAACAGAGTCTAGAATATACAACTCATTCGAATGAAACATATAAACAAGTGCAAGGGGAAAGATGGAGAAGAAAGGGAGTAAGCAACTAGTAGAAGATAGCCTATACTCAGATATACTATGAACAACCCCATTAATGTATTGAGTGTTTTTCTGAAAAGCTAAGTCGTATATATCATAATACAATAATAATCACCCTCACCCGTTGTCACATGATATCCTTTTCTCTTTCTTTTTTTTCTGTATATACACATACACCAAGACCGAGAGTACCAACCGAGATGTCCGACACATTCACAACAAACCCGAACATTATTAGTAACAATCGAACTTAAATCCGTCACACAAGTTTTTTAAATAAAAAAGACACACTGACGGAGTTGTTCTTCCACGGTTTTTACAGTAAAACATCATATTTGAAACAAAAGATAACAATACTGAAAAAATGAAACTTTTGAACTGTGCATTGGAGAAACACTGTATATAGCCGTACCATTATTGTCTAGCCAGTATAATGCCGTACAGTGTATAGATAGAATATAGCACTGCATCTTTTATTGTTTCATTTTTTATTTTTCAACAAGAATTTGCGTGGTTTTCTTCTATTTTTCCTTCTTTCTTCGTGCTTTTCTAAAATAACAATTTTCGTGGCTCTCTTTTTTTTTCCTTCTTTTAAATACTCTTTTAGGAAATAACATTATTGATAGTAGGAGTAGAAATAGCTGTACGAGATACCTAAAAACCCAGCAGTGTAATTTTAACAACCACTACATTGCTATCTATCTCATACATGTTGTACGTAGTATTAGATATGTGTATTTATATTGTGGTGACACACAATGATTCCCATATTAGGAAACAATTGATATAACTATTTATGTTTAGTTCTAATAATAACTATATGAATTGATAATTGATGATGATGATGATGAGACAGCTGATTCAATTGACATGTGCGCACCCGAATAGTGTTTATTATTATTGATGTTATAATTAGATAATAATAATAATAATACTATGACGTTTTCGTAACGTGCGTAATAAAAAAACAGTTGAATAATGGATCGATTTAAATGTATATAGCAAACTACGAAATAACAATTCTAATGTTTATAAAATTACTAATTTAAAAAATATTTAGAAAAATCGATCAATCTTTTGGTTGTTATTAATTAGCTGCACTGATACAATTAAAGTATTTGTAATAAATTATTAATTAAAAGATGTTCATTTAATTACTCTCCTGAATATATAATCGTATATAAACGAGAATAAATTTAAGTTTTTTAGAGTTGGTATTCCCAGTTTGTTATTCACTTACAATTCACAACAAACACAATAACAACAACAACAACAACCACAGATAATATGCAATTCACTACAACACTATTACCTGTATTGTCTTTGTTACTAACGAGTTTAACACAAACCGCACAAGCTGCACCAATTTTTAAAAAAAATGAAAACGATGTTCAATTTTATAACAAAAGAGAATATGTAGATTACGATTCTACAATGATTAGAGGGGTTAACATTGGATCTCTATTTTTATTAGAACTATATATTACACCATCTCTATTTGAATCATTCTACGATGCAACTAGACCTGCTAAGGAAGAAGGTTTCTCATATGGTATTCCAGTTGATGAATATCACTACTGTCAAGCTTTAGGATATGAAGAATGTGCCAATAGACTAGAAGCACATTGGGATTCTTGGTATACCGAAAAGGATATCCAAGGTATTGCTGATATGGGTTTGAATTTGATTAGATTACCAATTGGGTATTGGGCTTTCCAGCTGATGGAAGGTGATCCATATGTTACTGGTAAACAAGAGTTTTATATCGATAGAATGATTTCTTGGTGTGCTAAATATGGTATTCAAGTATGGATTGATTTACACGGTGCTGCTGGTTCACAAAATAGTTTTGATAATTCAGGATTAAGAGATAATTATTATTTCCAAGTCGATGAATATATCACAGTTACACAATCTGTTATTAAATATATGTTACAAAAATATAGTGCAGATGAATTCTCTCAAACTATTATTGGTATCGAATTGGTTAATGAACCATTAGGTCCTATTTTGGATATGGATAAATTAAAAGATTATTATGGTTTTGGTTACGATTATACAAGAAATACATTGGGATCTAATCAAATTTTAATCATGCACGATGCTTTCCAACCTTTCCACTATTGGGATGATTTCATGAATTTAAGTGATGGCTTTTGGGGGATTGTTATTGATCATCATCATTACCAAGTCTTCTCCAATGCTGAATTGGCTCTATCAATTGATCAACATGTCCAATTGGCTTGTTCTTGGGGTGGTGAATCCACCAAAACCGAATCCCATTGGAACGTTGCTGGTGAATGGTCTGCTGCTTTGACCGATTGTGCCAAATGGTTGAATGGGGTTGGTCTTACCGCTAGATACGATGGTACTTTTGTCAATAAAGATCAAACTTCTTCTTATATCGGTACTTGTGAAGGAAGAGACGATTTCTCCACTTGGTCTCCTGAATCCATTGCAAACTCTCAAAGATATATCGAAGCTCAACTAGACGCTTTTGAACAAAGAGGTGGTTGGATCATTTGGTGTCACAAGACAGAAACTCTTTTGGAATGGGATCTACAAAGACTAGCCTACTACGGGTTGTTCCCTCAACCTGTCACTCACAGAAACTATCCAAACCAATGTGGATTCAGTTCTTAGAGTTGATGCTTCTTTTTCTTTTTTTTTCCCCCCCCTCTCTCAATGAGTTTCACATTTAATCCACACAATGCATTTATTCATATACATATATATATAATATCCACCTTTTTGTTATTGCTACAACAAATACTTTGTCATTAGTTTTTTTTTTCCATTAGTTTTTTTATTCTATTTTTTATTCCGTTACTACTGCTAATATAACACACGCACATTCATTCATTCATTATATAAACATTTAACATCATTAATTAATTATAATCTTTGTTCAATATCACTTTTATATCACCACATTTCAGTAACTTTTCTCCTAATGGCATACTTGTGATTGAATTGCACATTTCTTCTCACTCCCATTGTTTAAATAAATCTTGTTAAAATCACACTATTTTTATATATTATTTTTTTATCGAAAAAACCACGTGAAAGTTGGAAAAGTTTCGTGCTTTTTTTTTTTTTTTTCTTCCTCTTCGTCTGTTAATGTTTTTAAGAGATTAAAAAAACAATCAATTGAAATGAGTATATATATATATATGTAGTTTTAGGAATGTGCCTTGTTTTGTTAATATTAAAGGATAAAACTCCAACAAGGGAAGCGCAATGAGCATGATTGATGGTCCTAGAGACGAAGACGGTGATATATACATTCTCGATAGCCCCACGCCAGAGGAATTCCATTCTCCAATGGGAGAACTGCCCCAAAGTGAAGATACACACAAGAATGGCGAAACCGAGTTCCAGAGATATTTCATACATCCAACACATCCTTCAAACCAGATACCGAACCACTACCAGCAACAGCAAAATGCAACACAGGGGAACTCGCACATTCAGGCAAACCCGTCAACTCAAAACGGTCCACAGTTTAACAAATCTGTTGATTCTATTCTGTCTGGTAGAAGCACAAGTTAAAAGACTCAAAAGACTCCAATTATCGATTTCACCAACGACGACGACGACGACAATGACAATGACAATGACAACGGCAATGACAACGGCAATAGAGGTGGTGATGACCACAAAGATGACCAGGGGAATAGGTCTCATTCGTTCAATGGCAGTTTCCAAGCACAACCATCGTTGTCAAAAGTGTTTGATGTGGACAAAAATGCATATGTGGACTCCACTAGTAGCAGCAGTGCATCGCAGGTAACAGGGAACACATCACAGCATGCGAATCCCGCTCAACAGATCCAAAACGATCTTGTACTGATTGACAGGAAATTTAAGAAATGCGAAGATTTGAGAAGTGGGAACAGTGCCAAGGCTAAAGTTTTGAAAATTAAAATCGATAAAAAAAAAAAAAATATCCAAGAGTACGAGAAACACTTGAAGAATTTGGCCAATTTCGGCGATGAAACAGATCGTGAAAAGGCTAAACATTTCTACTCGCAAAAGATCCACGAAGAAAACGAGAAGTTGAACTCGAACAGTGAGAAGTTCAGAGCTGCCAACAGAAATCTGGACCTGATTCAGCAGAGCTTGAACAAATTGGTGAACAGGAAAACGGCAATGAAAATAGAACTAGACAAGTTGAGAAACGTATTGAACCATACTCCGTCGCAGATGGCTACTCTGAACAGACAAAAGCAAATGCAACAGCAACTGATTCAACAATCGCAACAGCCGGGCTCACACTTGCCACAGAACTTGGCTCCGTTGCAGAGTCCTTACTCGGAAATCCCGAGTGGCAATCCACCATCCACGGTACCGCAATCTCTGTTCCAAGCCACTGCATCGCCTTATTCAACATCGATTACGGCGTCACGGAGTAAACTGGAAACTATCAAAACTAATGTGAGGAAATTAAACAAAATGCTTATTGACTTGGGATCCATGTTCACTAGGAAAGCTATATCTATCGACGTTTACAACATAAGAAGAGAAGCCGTCACTCAGAATCTAAGAATGCTGCAGACAGAAGAATCAAACAACAACAGACTGCTCGAACAATTGAAAATGTACGAAAACGGGTTTTTGAAAAGAACAGTTGGTCAACAACCAAACGCACCTCTGCTCAACAACTTGAACATAAACACACCCTCATATTCTTCTTCTTCTTCTTCTCCGTATACTCCATACGTGGTGAAAAAAGTGGAAGATGATGAGGATTTACAGAAACTAGGAGACGCAACGGGGATAAATCCAACCGTATTTGGTGGTGTGTACTCCACTGAGGAAAGAGAGTCCATCAGAACGTTTTTGGAAGAGTTCAAAACAAGCGAAACCGAGGTGGAAGGTGAAACCATGACCCCGGAGGAACTAACTGTCAATTTGATGAAACACCAAAGGCTGGAATTGCACTGGCTGCTAAAGATGGAAAGCTCGACCAAGAAAGGTGGCCTTCTAGCAGATGAAATGGGTCTAGGTAAAACGTTGCAAATGGTCTCTCTAGTGTTGACCAACAGATCCACAGACCCAGACTTGAAGACTACTGTGGTGGTTGCGCCGGTGTCGTTACTAGACACATGGCAGACTGAGTTTGAAACCAAAGTGAAGGACTCTGCAAACATCAAGACTTTGGTGTTCCACGACAAGACAAAAGTGCACTCCTACGCAGAACTCAAAAAATACGATGTGGTGTTTGTCTCGTACCACACTTTGAGATCTGAATTGACGAAAACATGGCCCACGTGTCTATCTCAAGCAGGTGAATACACAGAACAAGGAATCACTACGAAAATCCCAAACACAATGGATTTGGAAACCATACTAAGTTTCAAAAGAAAAGACGAGTATTTCTCGCCGTTTTTCTCTCCTGATTCGTCATTCTATAGAATTATTCTTGACGAAGGCCAACAGATAAAAAACAAACTATCGAAAGTCTCCAAGACTGTTTGCACGTTGATTTCAAAGTACAGATGGATCTTGACCGGTACGCCCATTCAAAACAACATCAGTGACTTGTTCTCCTTGGTTAGGTTCCTAAGAATCACTCCATACAACAGAGAACAGTACTTTATGAAAAACATTTCCAGAGCTCTACAAATATCGAAAGGCGGCACAGGGAATACACAGGAGAGAATCAAGGCCATGCAGAAAGTCAATCTATTGTTGGCTGGTATCATGTTGAGAAGAACAAAGAATACAAAAATCGACGGACAACCTATTTTGGAGCTACCGCCTAAGACAGTTACCGAAGACGTTGGTGAATTGAGCGGTCAAGAAAAAGAGTTTTACATGCATTTGGAGACCAAGAACAAAAAAATTGCTCAAAAGTTGTTGAACAGAAAGTCTCAAGGTAACTATTCTAGTATTTTGGCACTATTGATGAGATTGAGACAAGCATGTTTGCACAGTGAGTTGGTGCTGATCGGAGAGGCAAAGGCTGCACAGGCCAGAATAGCCAAGGGTAACAATTTTGAAAACGACTATGTGAGGTTATTCTACGTTGCTAGACACATAGAGTCTCCTATCGTTTTGCAAATCAACAACTTCTTGGAAACCGACATGACTTGCCATCGGTGTGGGAACCCCATGGAAGTTGGCATATCGTCTGTTTTCACCAACTGTGGTCATTTGATATGCTCGGATTGCATCACGACGTACATTGACGATTGTGTTGAGAGAGGATCTGCATCTTACAACAACGAGGGGCATTTGATGTTTCCCTGCCACCAGTGCGAATCTTTGCAAAATCAAGACAAGATTTTGAGTTTCAAGATGTATGACCAAGTGGTGAATCAAAATTACTCTATATCACAGTTAAGAGAGGAGTTTGACCTGGAACAAAACGAGGCCAAGGAGCAACTGAAAAACGGGTATACCATTGATTTTGACAATTTGGAGTCGTCCCCAAAAGTCGACCAGTGTTTGGACTTGATAAGGAAGATCGTGGAGAACGACCCAACCGAGAAAGTTTTAATCTTCTCGCAGTTTACCACTTTTTTCGACATATTGCAACACTTCATTGAGAAGGAGCTGCGTATGCCGTATTTGAGATACGACGGGTCCATGAACGTGCACATGAAGTCGTCGACGTTGAAAGAGTTCCAAAGGGACGCGCGCCAGAACATCTTGTTGATCTCCATGGGGGCTGGTAACTCTGGTCTTACGTTGACAGCTGCGAACCACGTCATCATAGCCGATCCGTTTTGGAACCCCTTTGTCGAAGAGCAGGCAATGGGGAGAGCTCACAGAATTTCACAAACCAAAGAGGTTTTAATTCACAGGTTATTGGTGAAGGCCTCTGTGGAGGACAGAATTGTGGATTTGCAAGAGCAAAAGCAGAAATTGGTGGGCGCTGCGATGGACAACAAAAAGATCTCTGAGGTTTCCAGATTGGGGAGACAAGAATTGGGTTACTTGTTTGGTTTGAACGGATTGAATTAGATGATTTTCCCATGCCCTTTTTCTAAATTTACTTTAAATATATCTATAAAAATTAATTGTTTTGGCTAGTGAGCTGGCTGAAGGTTTAGGGAAAACCCGCGTATTTTAGGTTTCTGTTTTTTTTTTTTTTTGGTTTTTTTTTACGTCTTGGGTGTTTTCAACATAAACGATTTAACAGCTCAAAAGAAAGATACCTTTTTTCTTTCCTGCTTGAGGTATTTTCAATATACAAATATGTGTGTGTTGGATTTTTACTCAACATGTGAGATTCTCTGAAGTGTATGACAATATTAACACTCATACATTGCGTCTTCCAATAAACAACCCTCAGAGGCCAAACAAAACAATCCTCAAAGTCCACCCCCCTAAAACAATGGTTTTACTAGCCCAAAGAAAGCTTATCCAAGCTCTACCAAACTTACCAACCGAAGTCACATCCACATTCTCCTCTGTCACCGATGATGGCCTCTATATCTCATTGAGACCTTTGGTAGACCCAACTGGCCAAGAAGAGTTCCCATTTGAATGGGCATTCGGTGGTACTTCCAAATCGTGTGAGGTGAACCAATTGGATTCCAAGACTGTACAAAACATTTACAATTTAGAATTCGATTCCAACATTATCAGAAAGGTGGAAGTTTGCCACAAGGGTCCTACCGACACCAGATGGGAAACATGGCCAGATGGTCAATTGTTTGAAACTGGTGAAATCTATCCATTTGGTCGTAACAGAGAAGGTGTCAAATTCAGAGAATTATGGCAGCCACTAGACCCAAACACCTATTTGAACGAGGAACAATTCTACCCATTGCCTAGAAAAGCCGTCGCCATGAAAGCTGCATCCATTGCCTTCAGTGTTGACAACAAAGATTATCTAGGGTTGGTCACTGTTGTTGGTAACTTTGTTCAAGGTTACTTGCACAAAAAGGATACTGAATCTGCCAGTTTCATTAGAGCCGGTCTAAACGACGATGGTTATGAATACTCTGTGAAATTCGGTGACGACGTGGAAAAATTCCCAACTGAATTCCACAAAGGTTTGAAAAAAGGTGACAAAGTTGGTATTTTCAAAGTCATTGAAACCTAGATATATATATATATACATTTATGTACTCTCTCTGTGTTTTTTTATTTCCTCATTCTAAAATCAATCACTATCAGATATGTCATTCAGAAGTTCGGGTTTTGGAAATATATCTTTGTGCTCGTTTTGGTAGTACCTTCTCAAGGTGAGAATCTTTTCGCCTATAACGTCTCTTATATCATCGATCTCGTCGCTGTACTCTTTTTCAAATTTCTTTTTCATCTCTGGAACAACCACTATAGCCATTTCTAACGGTGTTTTATCGTTTTGAGCCAACATTGGTGTTATCATGTATTTGAATCTCTCCACTACTTTCATCAAGTACGCGGTATGGAAAATGGAAGAAGAACAATTGGGGAAATGTTTTAAACAAGAAGTTTTGCTGTTGAACAACCATTTGCCATCTTGCAATACGAAATTCAGTCCAAAACTACATCCAGTAAGATAAGTCTTTTTCCGACCCATGTTTGGCTGAGGACCTCTATAACAAACACAAGTAAACAACCTCATCCGCGGGCTCCTCCTTTTACTTTTCATACCAACGTTGTATTTGAAACAAATCTTGGTGACACAGCGGGTTAAAAGCCTGAAGTCGTTTTCCTCGCTAGGTATGTTTATACTCAGCAAGTCTTGTTTGAGCAATCTCATATAATCCAGTGAGTCTCTTGGAGGTTTGTACGTCTCACTTGTGTTGGAAGAAGCTTTCTTTTCATTGAACACGAGATCTTCCAAATCTGAAAAAACCCCATCGCTTGATGCAGACGATGATTCTTCGTCATCATCATCGTCGTCGTCGTCGTATAAATTGAAAAGCTTGTTTGCCATATCTAGATTATCATCGTCGACATCGAAATCTGGCAATTCTGGAGATATGTTACAAGTCAAAGGTTTTTTCCTCACTTTTTCTGGTTTTTGAAGTATTGGTTTTTGAGACACTATTTTTTTTTGAGAAATCGATGGTTGATGTGACTTTGTAGAAACATCTTTTTCCATAGAAACAAAGAAATGGAAAGTTCCCATTTTTTCAAAATCTGGAGCATCCATTGTTTCAGGTATTAATACTGAAAAAAATGGACATTTCTCGATATAATGACCATGACGTTTCACAGGTATTGATAGATCGCAATGTGGATGACACTTGGGTATCCCCCTATCGCCAGGACAGTGTGCATGACACTCAAGCGTTTTCAGTCTCTTGCAATGCGGATGGCATAGCACAGTAGGAGTAGATGTGATACAGTGTTTGTGGCACCTATGAGAAACAGACACACAGTGCGGATGGCACTGTTTCATATCAACGGGACATTCCTTTGTACAGTCGCTGGGCATTTCACTTGTTTTACCCGTTGTGATCTCGCCAATCTCACCTAGAAAATCAATTGCTCTCAAAACATCCTTGTCTGAAACTTTATATTTTTCAACGAGTTTCGCAGTATAGATTGCATTTCCACCGTCTTTGGCTATCTCTTCTACCAACGTGGTGTATAACTGATCCACATTAGGTCCACCCATGTCTCTCCCTGACCCTATCTTGTTTCAAGTGCATAGCGTGTTCCGCTCTCTGCATCACTGGAATTGGACAAACAGATCATACGTGCTATCCGAACTCTAATACCGTTCGGGACTCCGTAAACGGGCAACGGAATAACCACTAAAAGACTTGCCCGGATATGCAAAAAAAACACACACACCCGAACACCACACGAGTTCAAATCTACGGGTTTTAATTATCAAAACCACTTTTTTTGCCCCTTTTCCATGTTATGGTTTTTCTGCCTTAAAAACCTGCGATATACGCATCCTCAGTGAACACACGGCAATGGGAAACATTTTCAGCAGCACGGTGTTTCCCAATCGATGATTCTTGTGACACTTTTGAAAAATCGAAGGACACATTTATTTGATTGGAGTCAAAAAAAAAAACGTTATGTCCGCGGGCGGGGTAACTACTTTGCTATCAAACGGGTCAATTTTTTTTTTTGCCTCCCATTTTTATGACTATTTGATCGCAAAGTTCTTCGAGTGAGCAGCAAAAACTGAAACGGGAAGCAGAAATAGCGGCAAAGAGTTTCCCATGGTGTATTTCTCGGAGTAACTATCGGTAAAAAAAAACGACAAGACACCACTTTTTGTTGTTGTTGTTGTTTCTCCACTATGAATAGTTATTTCCGCGCGAAAAATGCCGTGTTCGGGTCTCTTTCTCTTATCAGTTGGTGAAAAAAGTCAAGCCTGTTCGATAAGACAACCAAGCGACTACATAAAGAGGAGTCTGAAATATGTTTTTAAGCCATTGACTGCACTTGTAGTACGTCTAAGACTCATGAGCTGTTCTCAAAACCAAGCAAGATAACCATTAAGAGAAATGTCAGAACCAGTTTTTTCCACAAGAATAAGTATTCAATGGGAAACAGATCCAAGCCCACACGAACCTACCAATACGTGGGTTTTCACCGCTGGAAATGGTGAATTTGTAGATACGAGAATAAACACGCTGACTAATGCTCCTGAATGGATGGTCAATGGGTATGAAAAACTGATCGCTACCGAAAAGGGATACGAGTGCTCTATTAAATTTGTTTCTGATCTGAATGGAAGTAAATCCTTGGATGAACAGACTGATGGTGGGTCTGATATTGGTCATTTCAAGAGTATCCCAAACAGCTTCGATAGACTGGAAGAGGGTTCGATGGTTAACCCTGAGTGTGGTGAAAAACTTGCATACAAAGAAGTATGGAGAACATTGGATCCCCTGAAATCAACACCTGATTTACTAGTAGCGAAATTGGAAAAGAAAGAACAACAAAAAGAGACTACTACTCAAGGGTCTACGGAAGACTCTACCAGTAACCAAGTTTGGAAGCTTTCCAATGAGTTGGGTAGATTTATTGTAATTGGGGATTTTGCACAGGGAATAGCTGTTGATGAAAAAGAGAATTTCCACGTTTTAAGAATGTACAAAAATCAGATTATTTATAAATACGGTGATAATATTGAAACTGTTTTTGCTCCTTTTATCAATGTTGATTCTTCAGATTCCAAATGGACGAGAACTTTCACATCGGAACAGAGTTGAAGCAATCCAGAGAGAAAAAAGAGTTGCACAACTCCACCATCACACTCTTCATATACTCTCGATATATATATATATATACATCAATAACATATTTTCAAAAAAAGGGTTGAAAAGATATACTTTTCACCGGTTTTGCAATCGTATAAGGGAAGATGTCTATAGCCTTTTTTCAAATCGTTTAGTTTGAAACAACACGTCCCCAGCCCAACAGAATCGTTGGTTTTGATATCTATATTGATGAAATTCAACTCAGTGTTGTACAACTCGATTTCCACTGTTGTATTCCACACGGGACTGACCCCGTTTCCTCTGACTACCTTTGTGGCAACTCTCGTGTCACTCAATAAAACTCCGTTTCTCGTTTTCATCGGCTTTACACTTTTGATATCAGAGAAAAACTCAATGTCTGCGAAAACATTTATTGGAACTTCTAACCCATCATTCTTCATTTCCTCAGGCCGGTGTAACCATTGGGCACTAATAACCTCAATCTTGATTTTCAAAATCTCTAGCTTCAAATTCTTGTAATAATTAGCCATCTCTTTTATCTTAACTTTTGGAATCAAATACTTGGGTTTCAATACATATCCAGAACTCCAATGGCACGATTTCTGCATTGGTGCAGAAAACATGGCAAAGTTCAATTTTTGTCCTATATCGTGTGTTTGCCAATTAGTAGCAACCATTTGTGCACCTAATTTCCAAAATTGGATAGGATCAAAATTCGTAGACTTGTATCTCAACGCGTGAGGATATATCCTCATTAGAAAACTTCTGTTGTGCTTGTCAAGAGCGTATTTTTGAACAACGCCAAATGAAACGTCTTTGAATTTCTTTTCGCTAAATGAGAACGAATGAGTAGGGTTTTTCGATTCGCTCAATGAAAAGTTCTTGAACCGGATCCCCTGGATATAGGATAGTTCGAGTAACTGCGGCAAGATAGGAACTTTGTTTTTTCTTGTGATGTTAAAAGTGTTTTTCAAATTGCTATTTTTGAACTCTGGTGCCTCCTCATCTTCAGAACTATCAATGGAAGTCGTAGAAGAAACATGATTTTCTGTACCGTATATCTTCCCCCTCTTGGTAAATTTCAATAGAATTTTGTTTTTCAATTCAGATGGGGACGTCAATTTTTGCTCAAACTTGGGTGCCAACATATCTTTAAGATACTCATTGATCAAATAGATCATGATCAACTGGTTTTCGTCTTTGCAGTGGACTTCAAATGACACTATCAAAGGGTATGGCGAAGTGATAAACGCATACTACCTTATGACCTCCAAAACACTTTTCAAGGATATAGACCCAGATAGAATCCCATGGCATATTACAGGCCCGTTCTCGCCATCCCACACATCGACTTCCACACACCGACATCCCTTCTGCAACACTTCAATATAGCTTTCTACAGTGGAACTCTCGCCTACTTGGTTGCCTCGTAAATATGTATTGTGCGACGAAGATATGAAATAATGGTTCAAAGGGCGATCGTAGTATCTCGGAGACGTGACCTGGTTAAGATATGTCTGATTACTCAAGTATTTCAAAAAGCCATCAGTTGTGACACCGTTCACCTCATCGTTGGAGTACTTTTTGAATGTTTTCTTCAGTTTGTTTTCAGAATAGTTCTCCTTCTGGATGTTTTTGACAAACTCTGAAAAATCATGGAAATCAAAGTGACTCTTCTGCAAACAATTCTCCCCCACGATTTTGGAAATTTCAGGCCTCGTCTTCAAAATTCTCACAAAACGTTGAAACTCTACACGAGTTAGCAAATTGTCACCATCCAGATCAGCCATGATGTATATGTTACGGAGGTATGAAGCTGCGCATAGTATATTGAACTTAGAACAGATGTTTGCCACTTTTTCGAAATTCAATTTCAACGAGTCGGCATCCGACAAGTTGGTGCACTGGTCCATATCGGTTGAATTGTTCCAATGGAAGTTTGCAAAATCCTCTGAATTTGGCAAGGCTAGTTTCTTCATCATTTCGTGCCGCTGCTTCGCTATATTGTACACTGTGAAGTAAAATGTCTCCAGGATATCCAACGTGCTGCAATAGGCATGCAAAGCTTTCAATTTGTTTT
This sequence comes from Hanseniaspora gamundiae, assembly GCA_003020785.1. Classification (NCBI taxonomy): domain Eukaryota; kingdom Fungi; phylum Ascomycota; class Saccharomycetes; order Saccharomycodales; family Saccharomycodaceae; genus Hanseniaspora; species Hanseniaspora gamundiae. The sequence continues at coordinate 69,847 of PTXO01000030.1, forward strand.
TGGGCACTTGGTAAATGATGGTTATCCAATATTTGCCGACCTCAGGGGAGACTCTAAGCTGCTCTCTGTAATTGTTTGCATTCTCCATAATTCTGATATCCTTGATCGTATCGATATCAATATACTTCCCGTTCCAATGAATCAACTGATCATTGATCAACGAAAACATGTATTTGACAGTTTTCTTTCTCGAAACTTTGAACATGTACAAACCTTGTTTCACCCTGCATAACGCGTTTTGCATATCCAAGTCGTCTCCATCAGTCGAAAGTTTCTGCAAACTAATATTCGATCCATTGAAGTTGAAATCGAGCTCGTTGTCAAAACTGTAAGAATGTTTCAGTGGCCCGGAATATGAGCCTCTTCTTGCAGTTTTGATAAAGAATGCTTCGTGTGGACTGCCACTCCCGTTGTTGCTAGACATCAAATCTCCGTCGTATTCGCTGCCAGTGTTACTCTTTCTAGAACTTCTGGATTTTATGCTCGATGACCTGCTCATGTGGGTGCCACTATTGGTTGGCTGCAGACTCATGTTTGTGGAGCTGTACTCTTGGTATCTCTCCGGCACAGAGCTGTCCCTGGAGAGGAGTGCACTGGTACGCCGTATGATCTGTTGGTGATTGTGTTGAATGCTCATTTTATTTTTGGTAAACACATTGTGATTTCTTCCCAGCTTGTTGTCGACACTCCCGGAGCTGCAGAAAACCAACGCATCGTCACTGTCATCATCACTAGAGTTTTGTGTGGTGGTCATTTCTGTGTATAGTGACAAATGCAGTACAGAGCAGACTGGTTGTTACCTTGTGCGAACGTGGATATCTCTTCGCACTCCCTGAGATGGTATATCGTACCCCCCCATGTTTTTCTTCTTCAAATAATTAAAAATCGCGGACAACACGTGTTTTTCTCGAAAAACAATCGTTATATATTCGGGGAACCGGTTTTCCGGCAAATCAGACATATTGCGTAGCAGACAATCCAAATAGCCGACTGCCAAGCCAAAAGGTGCCGTAAATGCTATTTAAAGTGCCCAAACTAACACAAGGAGCCAGTATCTTCAACTTCTCTACCTCATTCTAATTCGCAGTCCATGCAATAAACAAAACTTTATACAACTATACGGTGACTTTTCTAAGAAGTTCCTTCAGATCGGACGGTTTTACCAGTTGTTTCGCAGCCCGCAGATTATCACACGATTCATTCTCTTTGAGAGTCACTAATTTTTCAACAGCGACTTTACGTGTAGGGTTCGAATCTAGATCATTAAAATCTCCGTTACTGGTCTCGCTTTTAGCAAAAAACAGTTGAGTGGATCCCGTGTCTCTGATAGTCGGGATTCTTGTGTGCATTACGACGTTTCTGGTTATTCTTTCTCTGAAAGAGCTGGATTCAAACATCCTTACAAAAGGGTCGCAACGTTCTACGTTGTTAACAGGGGTCTGTAAAATGTTGTCCCCCAAAAACGTTCTGTCAGATTCGCTTATCCTCAAAGTAGACGTGCTGGCCTGTTGCTTGAGAGTTCTGTCAACTTCTTCCATTCTCTTATTGTGCGATCTGTATATTTCTTCAAAATCCTGTTGGTTGGCCAATTCTACCTCTGTGTAGCGCTTGGTGCTCTCGTTCTCGCTCTCTGAAAACTCGTAGTCTGAGAAATTGTTTTTGATCGGAGATTCTAGTTTGTCTGCATCTTTGATAACCACAGGCTTGATGTTTAGTTTCTGGTGAATCAGCGCTCCTATACTCTGTCTCCTCACCTCTTTGCTCAGATTGGTCCACTCCTCGATGTTTTCTATGGTGCTCAGTCTATTCAGACTTGTGAACAGTTCATCGTCTTTAGTACTACTTATTCTGGAGGATTGTTGGTCATACAGCAAACTCCTTCTCATTCTCCTAGAGTTGCGAAGTTTTCTCTTTCCGGATGAATTTATACTATGTGCGGCTTTACTGTTAATGTTGGCAGGACCCCGTTTGGGACTTGCATCGTTGGTTCTCGCTTTGGAAGGACTCGCAGTTTTCTCATTTTTCAAAACGTCAACGTTGATTATGTTCTTTGGAATCAGATTCTTCAATTGCATCCATTTGAAACTCAACTCGTTTTTCTTGTACACCACTTTTTTCGACAGCTTGTGCGAAAAGTTCTTTTCGTTTAACAGGTTGACAAACTTGAAATACTTTTCAACCATTGCGACATTGCTATTTATCACAGTCCCGTAGTATGCATATATATCAGAGTATTTTTTTGAATAAAAGTTTTTCATATTCACAACAGCGTTGGGCAGCACTTCGTCCAGTATGAGGTTTAATTAATTGCAATGGAAGTCCAGTGTTTGGGACCATCTTTCAAAAATGATCGTGTCTCTCAAACCACTCATTTCCAGCTCCAAAATCTCGTACGTTCCAATCAGCTCTGTGTACTTGATTTTGATAAGTTCTATGAGCTCAAATAGATAGTCTGCTGATTCATGGGTAGATGTGAACTCTTCGATTTTGATGGCAAGTATATCGGTTAAACTGGTACTCAGTGGTTCAAACGATTTCACCAATTTTTTGTATTCCTCGTATACCAGCGCGTCTTGCGCATTGACAAAAATAACTTTGCTGCTCTGTGAAGGAAAGGACAGATCAGAATCAGAAGTGCTTATATTTCTTTGTTGTCTGTGCGAAGAAGTGGGTGTACTCAAAGTTCTTAGAAGTTCTTCGAGACTTGGCACGTTACTCGACGTTGCGGCACTACTCTTTTGGTGATTATGAAGCTGGTCAAACATTTTCAAGATCTCATCTTCTATTGATTCCATGTAGCTGTGGTATATTTCGTGAAATTCAGAGCTGCTGTCAAACAAGCTCTTTAGGTATATGCAAAGTGTGTGCAGTCTAGCGTATTTTTCGCTGCACTGCTCGATCATGTCGAATAAAGACACGTAGCTGATACCTGTGTCTTGTGAATGAAGTTCCTCAATGTTATCCAGGACTTGAAATAGTATTTTTTCAATAGAGTTTATGCTTTTGCTGTAACTGTAGAACTGCGATTTCCCCTGGTTAAACCACTTGCAAAACACGTCCACGTCCAGTTCGTTTTTTTTATTAGCAACCATTTCAAAAAGTTGTTGTGCTGTTTCTATTTGGTCTTCCAAAGACTCGATCACTTTCTTAAAATCGTCTTTTGACGATTCTTTGGATAAATTTGCTAGTTGATCTTCATTTATCGATTTCAAGACTTCCTTTGTTGTAGCATGGACAGTTTTCAATAGATTGGAGATGTCTGGATTCGGTATGTTTAGTATGCCGCGATTCTCACCAGTAGATGAGTACTTGGAAACCGATGTAGTTGTTGTGTCTGTGTAGCTGGATGACGAGTGTGTACTGCAAAGGATATCTTTAACTTTTAGCGTTCGATGGGAGTTTTCGCTTATCTCGTGTAGTGTCATTTTAGTGGTTTCTCAATTGTTTCTTGTTGGTTTCTTTGTTTATTGCATCAATCATTGTTCATGTAATTTCTACATACGGATGGCCTAAAAGAGCCTTCTTCGCGAAAAACGTAAACACGGGGAAAGAACGTTTTCGCAATTGTTCCTGATCGCATGAGAGATTACGAGCGTACTCCAGAAATCTACAAGACTTGAATAATTTTTTTTACCTGGAAAGATCAGATATACATATCTATATATATATATGTACAGGCCAAGAGAAAAGAAGAAAAAAGTGTGCTCTCAAGGAGTCAATTTTGAAGACTTTGCGTCGGTATCGATATCTTCGATGATGTGTTCTAGAACTTCCTTTTCAATGTTACTTTCTTCATCTTTTGGAATTTCAGCATCGTTTGCTCTTGCTTTTGAAGTTTTGATTTCTCTGCTTTCAGTCTGCACTGGTTCCGATGGTGGAACAATTTCGACAACGGGTTTTGGGTCTACGTTCTTCTTGCTTGGCTCGTGCAACAACTTGTACAGACGACTCTCGTGGTTGGCGTATAGTTCTTTGAAGTTACCCATTTCCACCACAGACCCTTCGTCACCAAGAACGACAATGTTTTCAGATCTTCTGATGGTGCTCAATCTATGAGCAATCGAGATGATGGTGCACTGTTTGGATCTCATCATTTTCCCTAAGGTGTAATTGATAGCCCCTTCACTTTCAACGTCTAATGCGGAAGTCGCCTCATCCAAGATCAATATTTTCGGCTTCTTCAAAAGTGCTCTTGCAATGGAGATTCTTTGCTTTTGGCCACCACTTAGAAGAGCACCTCTAGGTCCGATTTGAGTTTCAAACCCATTGGGGAACTTCATGATGAACTCGTAGCAAAAGGCCTTCTTGGCCACAGCTCTGATCTCGTCCATTGACGGTTCGTAGTCTAATCCGTATGCGATATTTTTGATGATTGATCCAGACATTAGGATAGGTTCTTGTTGCACAACACCGAGAGATCTTCTCATGGATTTTGCTGAGATTTTCGAAAGATCCTGTCCGTCAATTAAGATTCTCCCCTCTGTAGGCAAATAGTATTTCAATAGCAAGGAAGTGATTGTGGATTTCCCCTTCCCGCTTGGACCAACAATACAAACGTTGGAACCCTTTTCGATTTCAAAATTCAAATTGTTAAAGATTTGATTGTTTGGTCTTGTTGGATATGAGAAACATAGATTTTCCACTTTGACCGTGCATGCACCAGTACTGTCTTTATTTGTTGGAACAATGGGTAAACCTTTCGTAGAATGGATCAACGGTTTCCGATCTGTCAATTCAAACAATCTAGAAGCGGCACCGGCACCCTTCATCAACTCTGAATAGAAATTCGATAATCCGTAAACTGCATTCCCTGTGAATTCCGTATACAACATAAAAGCAGTCAAGTCCCCAATGGACATAGAACCTTGTAGAGCCAAATGGGAACCATACGCCAAAACAATCAGGAAACTCATATCGGATAGAATGTTTGTCGATGTGAAGAATGTGGCATTTGCCAAGGCCTCTTATTTCCCCACTTTGAACAATCCTCTAATGGAGTTGTTGTATCTACTCAACTCTTTACCCTCAGCAACAAACGATTGAACTGTCTTTACAGAAGACAACTGTTCTTCAGCGACTCTTGTTAAATTACCTGTAGCGATTTGTAAATTTTTAGAAAGAACTCTAATTTTTTTACCGTATATAGTTGCACCGATCATCAAGAGAGGAGCGAAAATGAAAACTGCAGCTGATAAAGAGGTGGATATTTGAAACATCATACCAACACCGATCCCACCGCATAGTATAGCTTTACAACCATCACTGATGTTTTGCGTAATCGATCTAGAAACGACATATGCATCTGAACTCAATCTCGAAATCAAATCACCGACTTTGTTTCTATCGAAAAACTCGGCATCTTGATGGATGGTTACCTTCATGACTTTAGATCTCAATCTACTAACCAATTTTTCACCTAAAACTCTAAGCAATACGATTCTAGTAAAAGAACACAGCTGTCCAATAACCAACGATACTGCAAAGATTATTAGGAAATTAGGTAAAGTAAGATAATCGAATATCTTGATATCGTTTATATCTGTAGTCTTTGATACATTTTCTTTCAAAACATCAAGAACTATACCAATGATTTTCGGAATCGACATACCAATGAAACACGATACTATAAGAAGAGTCAATGCTACGGAAAGCAGTTTCCAATCGTATTTGGCCAACTGGAACAATCTCAACAATTCCTTGTTCCCTGATTTCGGTTCTTCTTTGAAGTCCGGTTCCGGTTCAGACTCCTTGTTTCCAGATTGTTTTTTTTCATCTTTCTGCGTTTGTGTTTGTTGTAGTAATGTCCTATTCTTGTGATATCCTTGCTTGAAGAGTATACCATACTCGTTATGTTTTAATCGCAGAGTACTGTGATTTTCATGTAATTTTTTAACCAAACTCGATTGGAAAATTTTGCGATTTGGAACATTTTCCAATCTCAATGATCTTATACTCAACAGTATACCGGATCTAGAAGATAATCCTGATGATTTGAATAAGAATTTGGACGTTGTACTGAGACAACCACCAATACCGTTTGGTCTAATAGCAACCCTACTAATTGCATTCAACGGAATATACATTTTTGCCTCTACTTTTCGTAATCTTTTCGTTTTTCTTTTCAGTATGCAGCACTATATCATGTACCATATCTCGAATCCCAGTAGTATAGAAATCAACGACAACAATGAAAAAAAAAAAAAAAAAAAAAAAACTAAGCTAAAGAAAAAAAAACTAAAATTTATCAACAGTTGATGACAATACAGGTTATGGTCACGTTTACACGACTAACACTCACAGAGAGAGAGAGAGAGAGAGAGAATGATAGAAGAGGTGCAACGTAATAAAAATAAGAATGAGAAGACCACTTGTTGATTCGTGCTGCCAATCACCTGGACAGAACTCATCAATCAGAAAGTCTTTTTTTTTTTTTTAAGTATATTGTATAGGCCTATCTTTAATACATATAGTTATACAGATTATGTATATATACAACAACTGTCATTTCAAAGTGTCGAGTATGTATGTATTTTGAATATTAGTAGAGGTTAATAATCGAATCTTTATAAATCTTTTTTCAAAGCAACAGGTTCAGACTGAACACCGTTTTTAATAGTAACAACTTTCACTTCAGTGGCACTTCTTTCTAAAACACTGTTGGTTTTGAATTCTTGCTTTAGAGCATTTCTCAATGTAGATGCGGCAATAGATGCAAAGTTGTTATAAGTGTAACCGGCTTTTCTCCAAACAGTAGACATGTGTGTTGTATTGTGTAGTGACTTTTTGAATGTGGTTATTTTCACTTATGCTTTTGTTAATTGTATGTTGTATGCAATCATCAAAGTATCAGCAACGAACGAATTGCTTTGGCGGAGGAGGAGGAGGGGATTGTTTTTTTTCTCTCTCTCTCTTCAGAATTTATAGGAGAAGATGAAAAAAAATTAAAACCAAACCGATCACGTGCGTCTTGTTATAGCTTATTGTTGGATAAACCCAAACACCGCGTTTAACAAATAGAGACATATGATTGGTTCGTAGATATAAATATCTGGATATGTGGTTTAAAAGAAAGTACTCAATAAGATACGCCTAATCTGCAGTTCTCCTTATACAGTTTAACAAACACACAGTTGAAAAACAAAACAATGACAAGAAGAGAGTAAACAGACACACAGTACTGTTTATATAATAGTGAAACACTATAACTGCCTATCACACAAAATTTGTTATTAATAAACACGAGTAGTCTAGAATCTACTAACCATATTGAGTGATGATACGCTGCTTGGCCATCGTATTCAGTTTAATATATTATCTCACTAATCTTCAAACAAACTGATTATCCCAATCGAGTGGTCCTTGTTGTTGTTTATTTTTCTTCTTTTTAGACAGTAATACGTTGAACAACCATGAAGATTGTATGAATTCATCTCATTTAATTTCAACCTACTATCACGTGCTCTTATCTCTTACATATCATTCGGGTTCGGATTGTTGTTGTTGTCCGAGAAATATAATTATCAAGAAAGAAAGAAAGAAAGAAAAGGAGCCGACGTTTTAAGCGATGAGCGACGCGTTGAGCGACGCGTTGAACGTTAGTACACACTAAACACTTTTCTTTTTTCCCAGCATCTTGAAACCATTGATTGACAAAGAACTCAACATAATATATAATATTCACCCAGATCCAAAAGACCAAAAAAGAGAAGAAAAGAAAAGAGAAAAAGAAGAGAGACAAGATGAGCTCAACAGATGGGGAAATCAAGAGTGTGAACAGAGATCTGTTCTACACGTTGGCTTCTGATTTGGAAACGGAAAGAGTCGAGTCAGTCATCAAGATCATTGGAGATTTAAAAGAAATTGAAAAAACCAATAAGGAAAAATATACCAAAGAATTAAACTACACGATTGACAGACTAATTGTTGGTTTGGGTTCGAACAAGGGGAGTGCGAGAATTGGGTTTTCGTTAGGATTGACCGAACTGATCTACATTGATTTTGAAAATGCAACTTCAGATGTCGATCAGTATATTGAAAAATTGTATGAGAAATTACCTCTAAACAATACAAACTCTACGGGGAAAAAAATCAAAGGGAAAGACGAAAGAGGGTTTGTCTTTGGAAGATTGTTTGGTTTACAAGTCTTGTTGAACGAACCTCTATTCAGCAAAGTGTTTTTCAAAAATGACTCCATTGATGAAGTTTTTTTTTTCAAATTTGTTCAATTGCTTATTGAATTATCTTTTTTCAAATCATGGATCAAAGAATCTTCGTTATTTACTTTGTACCAGACATTGCAAAAAATATCAAAACATTTAAACAATACCCAGGTTAATGAATTGTTATTGATCTTGGATGAACAAAACTTGACCATGACAATGGAAGGTTTGGCTATTTATTTGATTTTTGTCGGCAATCCCGAATTCAATTTGTCATCTTTCCAACCATTGAATTTGCATTGGGAATACAACGATCCTTTGAATAAAGCAAATCTTACTCTTTTGATGAAAGTCTTGAAAGAAGTTCCTGTTTCTGCAAACGAAAACGAGATATCTTCTAATCAACAAAAGGGTTACTGGCAACCTAGATTACATTTTATTTTCCCTATTTTGATCGAGAAACTATTATTGGCTGAAAGGGATGAAGAAGAAGAAGATGAAGAAGATGATGAAAACACAGATTTGAAAGAACAACCTTCAAAGAAAAAATTGAAACAGAACAATAAAAGGGCTAAAAAATTGCAACAGCAGCAGCAACAAAGAGAAGCACTTTTGAGTAAAAGATTCACCATTGAAGATTTCTACAAAAGCGTTGTTGATCAATCTTATTTCAACGAAAAATCATCTAATGAAAGAAAATACCTAGGTTTCTTGATCTTCAAATTGTGTTTGGAAAAATTCCCAACAAATAAGATTCATATCCTATTCAAAGAACAAAACTTCTTAAGAACATTGATCAACCAATCGTCAAACAAACAAAGAATGCTATACAAACTGTGCAGTTCTTTGTTAAATAAGCAAATCCCAACCATCATCGAAACACACACTGAAAAGTTTCATCCAATTTTGGAGAACATTTGGTTCAACAAACACTATGGGTCTCTGATCAACTTTGACCAATTGACCAAATCGAAATTCACAGCTGATTTGCTTAACCATCCAAATTTGAACGAAAAAGACTTGGTCGACATCTCCAAGATGCTTCTTGACAGAATGCAATTGGCCTTGGATAAAATAGTTAGTGGAGAATCACAGTCTAAAAAATCTGAAGAAGATGAAGACGACGACGACGACAACGACGACACAGAGGGCGGAAAGGATTTGAAAATTTTCAAGTTTTGCATTGATAGTTTGTTGCACTTAATCAGAAGCCACAAAGCTCTGATTTCTGAGACATGGATAACTCCGATTTTAGAAGGCCTGGTGCTGATTGCATTCTTCAAAAACAAGAGTGAATTGTCGCTATCAAGTGCTGCACAGGAAACCGAAAATGGTGACGAAAACACTGCATCAGACACTCAAACAAATTACCATACCATAGCTTCCGAGCGTTTGTTTTCAATTATATCCGATTTGGTATCTGCAAGTCATGAAAACAGCTCTGAATCTAGTAAGAAGAACTGGCCATTTATTGTTTTGCAAAAATTGATCAGCTCTGAAGAAAAACTAGGTGCAGATTATTTGTTAAATACACTGGACGATTCCTTGAACTCAATCAAGTTGCAATCTCTATCTGATTTGAGCAAAATCGATAAAAAACTACAAAAGAAAGACCAACATGTGTTGAAAGGTGTTCAGTTGCTATACACGATCAACTTGTTGCAACTCTACTCCGGTAGCACTGAATCCATTTCCATATTGGAAGATCTTTCAGCTTTTTACAACGACTACGTGAGTAAAGGAAAACCGGAAGAAGAGGGCATGTTTGTTGGCATTACTGAAATTCTTATGTCATTGATGTCCGAGCAAAAAGCACTATTGAGAAAGCTGAGTTTGAACAGTTGGGAATTGATTGTGAGAGAAGTGGGTAGTGCAGAAATAAGTATCCTTTTGGAAGCCTTGAATGCAAGAGAAAACAAAAAGGGATTTGCTCAGCTTTTTGGCGGGGACTATGCAAGTGAAGATGAAGAGGATGAATCTGGAAGCGACGAAGAGGATGAAAGTGACGAAGAAGACAGCGATGATGATTTCGAAGATGAAGAAGCTATTAACGCGGACAACAACAACAACAACAACAACAACAACAACAACAACAACAACAGCAGCAGCAGCAGCAGCAGCAGCAGCAAACTTCATTTTTTCCATATCAATTTCAAACAAGTGGACCTCCCTTGAATGATCTGTAGTGGACTGAGCACCAGTCTCATGAAAGTAAGTCTGGTTTCCAAATGGACAATGAAAGAGATGAATTTTATATAAACAGTATCAACGTACTGAAACACACCATTTTGAAATTAGCAGACGTGGTTCAAGAATTGAGTACAAAGAAAACCAGAAAAAATGCTAAAAAATCAGGAATTGCTGAAAATCAAGAAACAATCGTTGGACAGTTAGATCAATTAAAATCAGACATTTTGAACATGCCACAGAAATATAAACCACATGCCCAGACAAGTCTCTCGACTAATCAGATGTTCACCAGATCAAAAAGCTTTTCTCAACCACCAACGGTTCAACCACACCAGTTTTCGAAAAACGTCACTTTCCAGGACTCTACAAACTCTTTGCTAACACCAACCAACACAGTCATCAGCATTCCAGCCACTTCGGGACAAGATTTTAACGTAAACAAATCTACTATGTTGGATTGCAGAAACAACGTGTCACTGGCATCATATAGCACTCTTGCTCAACAACAGCAGTTTGGCATGTTACCTAACCAATTTGGTATAAAACCATCGTATTATATCGATGGGCAAGTATCTCCTGGTATCCCAGTCCATTCGACATCTCAACAGTCCTTGAACGAGCTTCTACACATGCGGCATAATAGTGCAGTGTCTCCTCAAGGCTTTGTTAAAGAAACGAATGGATATCCGTTCATTTTTAATTCAGCAACAAGCGCCTCACGAACTGCAGTGGAAAAGGACTCGAAAAACAAAAACACCAGTCAGCTTGAGAAAAACCATGTAGCTTATACACATCAGCAAGTACCACAAAGCTACAACGCGGTTTCTAGCATGCAGCAAACCGCTGGATTGTTGCAAAGTGGTGGTTCAAATGGAAACTTGCAATTATTAAATCAAGGTAGTTTGAATAATCAAATGAATAACCGGGACCACTCGAATCAACAGGTTCAGTATACAGGGCAGCAAGCTCCAATTTTGGTGCCCACTTTTGTCAATAACCAGCCTAATCCGGACTTGCAGCAACCGCAGCAGCAACCGCAGCAGCAACAGCAATCACATTCTAAATACGACCACGTTAAAAATGAAGGTACCTAGTGACAGACACGTCGCAATCAGTTAATCTATCTTTTATAGACCACGCTTGCTTACAGTTAGCATTTTCTCTAAGCTCTCGGTGTGAGCATATTTACATGTACAATAACCTATGCACTTTACTTCTCTATTTTTTATGCATGTTGTGATGAACGATTAATATATACTGCTATAAACATTGCAAATTACGTAAAAATATATTAATAAAACTTGTACTCTGTTACTCTTTTTGTACCTCCTGTGTATTTTCGTCTCTTTCATCCCTAAAGTATTGAGACTTTGGAGAATTCAATGATGGACTTGTATTTGTTGAAGACCATACCATTGGAATAGGTATCAGCGGAGGACCGGAAAACATTTGATGTAGTGGAGGTGGTCCAGATGGCATCATTTGGGAAGGATACTGACACTGCAGAGGGACAGGGGCGCCATTGTACCCCACTTGCATTGGAACAGAGTACCCATTAGAGCCATTGGTGTGGTGATTGACGTGCTGGTGTGTCATGTTCTGCGGTACACCTGCAAATCCATTGGTGAAAAACGAGTTTTGTTGCTGATCATATAGCGCTTGCATGAACTTGCTGTTGAAAGAGGTATTGTGATGTTGAGACGTGCTATGATGGCGGTGCTGAGCAGGATGCTGATGGTGCTGTTGCTGTTGCTGGGCGTAATGGTCGTTGTTGATTGAGGGCGTAGATTTATGTCTTTTGGCAGCAAAAGCTACTTGCAAAACGTTTTTTTTTAGACATTCTTCCCCATTCTCTGTAACAACTGTGCTTTCCACTTCTATACCATTTGTCTCAAACATGGCTTTTGAAGCGTCCAACGGATTTTTGAAACAAACAAACCCATAGCCTTTCGACACACCTGCGCCATTGTTGAAACTTCCTGAGTTTCTTTTTCCTGTGTGCTGTGTCAACTTTCCATGAAATTTCATGGTAGATTCTATCTGCTCCTTCTTAGGAGAAATTGACATGTTTTCAAGCTTGCCCTCAACTTCAGTGACATCTGAGTTATAATTATCTAAATAGAAGTTGCTTTTAGTGGAACCGTTGACAGTTATAACTTTTGCACTGATGACTTCACCAAAAGCCATATAAAATTTCAACAAGTCTTGGTCTTCCCAGGTCATTGGTAGGCTTTTAACGTACAAGTTCGATTCTTGTTGATTGTTTGTTGGAATGGGCAAGTCGTATCTTGAAGAGAAACCGTCATTGAAAATACCATTGTGCATTGTGTCGTTACTATTCATTCGACTCCCGTTTGACGAAGTGGAGGAGATGCATGAAAAATTTCTGCTATTATTTGCTGAGAAAGGCTGTGATGATGGTGGACCAGAAAAGTAATTACTGTTTGGAATTGCAGTTTGCAGATTTGATTCATAGAACAGCGGTTGGTTGTAATTCATGTTGGACAATGGAGGTGGTTGAGAACCATGGTATGGAGCCGAGAATCTTCTCTGAAACCCATCTGTAGGTTTCACCTTAGTCACATAGTTCTTGCTATTAATGGGCTGAGTCTCTGAGCTCATTGATGACGATGATGTTGAAGATGACAAAAATGTTTGTACCACAGGCTTTGGCGAAATCGATATAGGAGACAGTGAGCTGTTTTTGTTGAATTCATTTCCAGTGTTGTTCTCAGATGTGATTACCGTAGAGCCGCTGTTGCTGTCACTGAATAGATACAAACTGGAAGAGCTGTTGGACGTCTTTGCTGAAGAAAACAGTGATCCATTTTCTTGCAAAGTATATACAGCTGAGCCTGGGTTTTTGTTTATAATGGTATTGCTGTTGTTATTGTTTTGAATGGCCTTATTTACTACCAACTTGTGGGAAAACCAATTGTAATTGTTGCATTTCGTGATACATGCCAATGCTTGTTCGTGTTTTTTGAACTTGATAAAACCATAACCTTTCAAAGGGGACTCTTCGTCTTGATTTGTGCATGTTTCTAGATTGTTATCTAAAACCTCGTCTATATCTTCGTAGTTATACTGAATATCCGTTTGGCTATTGTCTTTAGGGAAATAGTACGAAACGATTTCCAAATTCTTTTTCAACAGATCTTTCGCATTAGTTGTCTCATTATCTTGGTCCTCAGTAAGGATGTCTAAAATTTTCTCAACAACGTATTGTGGATTTATCATTTTCTTCTTTTGATCGTCCTTATAATATAGTGGTAAATTACCAATTAAAACTCCTCTAAATTTCAAGTCATCGTTCCCCTCTTTGTATTGAGATTTTTGTAAACGTTCTCTTTCCTTTCTCTCCACATGGTAATTTATGAAGAGCAACGAATCGTTCATATACGTGTCATTCAAACTCTTTATACAATTACTTGCTTGGGAACCTAATTGGTAATTTATGAAACCATATCCCATTGAATTTGAAGTGATATTATTGAGAATGATTTTGAACTTTAAAATTTCACCAAAATTTTTGAAAATTGGTAGTAAATCTTGTACGTTTAGATTCTTGGGTATACCCTTTATGAATAGATTACCTGGAGACGATAGAGAGTATCTGTTTATAGATATATTGTATATGATTTTTTTCTTTTTCGTCTTTTTCGTGTCATTGTTGTTTGATTGATTACAATTTTCTAAATAATTGTATATTTTATTCATCAATGTTGTCAACACTTCTAAATCATTACACTTGTATTGCAACACACTATTAAATATTTGACTATCATCATCCTCATTATCGTGAAATAAGTTGTCACCAATTTCAAAAATCAATGTAGATTTGTTATCTTTGAAATAGTTCAATCTTTCTTCAGTAGACCAATATTGATAATTTTTAATATTGTGAGATTCCACTTTATGAATATTTTCGAAAAGTATTTGATTGTATATGTATTTTGTCAAATTTTCCACAAAAGATGCATTACCATTACTACTACTGCTGCTGCTACTATTGCTACAGTTACTATTGTTTCTCATAGAACCATCAACATTAACATTAATATCTACATCACTAAATAACCTAATGGTTAAACAGTTTGTATTTGCCAATTGTTCCAACTGAGACATAACCAAACTAGGAATACCATGATGATGATCCTTATCTTTCTTATCACCGTCTTCTTCTTCTTCTTCTTCTTCTTCTTCTTCTTCTTCTTCTTCTTCTTCATCTTCATCTTCCAAAGACAATGTTGATCTTTCGTAGTCACGTGGCAACCCTTTATCATTTATTTCCTTATCGTTACTACTTCTATAATCTGCTTGTTTAGCATTGGTAGTTTCTTTTGAATTTTTTGTCATATTGTATGCCTTTGGGAATTAGTCTTTTACTATTATTAGAAATATTTTGTTGTTTTGCCTATTAGTAATTGAAGTACTAATAATTATAGACATATTAATAGATCCATATCCGATTTAAATATTTTATTCAACCACTCTTATATATATATACGAACTAATGAAAATAATAATAATAATAATAATAATAATAATAATAATAATAATAATAATAATAATA
>PTXO01000031.1:922-59077 GCA_003020785.1 Hanseniaspora gamundiae
CGGCCAAACAACCTAAATGTATGGGATTAGCGTTCTTCTTCTGTACTTGACTGATCATTTGTGTGGCTAGCGTATAGTTGCTGGTGAAGTCAATACGAAAGAATCTTTGCTACCACGCCATCGATAATATATATATACCGTAAATAACAAAGAGTAGAAGTGACAGAGTTTTACTTCGTTAGTGAATACGCAAAACATATGGAATGAGGTCCACAGGATACCCAGCGATACATAGTCAGACGAATGCCAACAACAAGACATTAGTAGAACTCTGATCTAAGGTGGAGAAGAGTGGCACATCCAAGAACTGAACAGGAAGTTAACAAAACTGTAAGTTAGTCACCTGAACTACGAACAACACGGTTCAGATAAGGTTCTTGAATGTTCCGACTTGTCTATACGAGTTGCTTCCCGGTACAAAAGTAAAACATCCCTCCTAGCAGGTTTAAAAAAATGTTTTTGAAGCTACTTCAGATTGAATAATTGTCTCATGACATGGCTACAGATTATAGCAGAGTCAAAGAAGGGGATTGACAAACCTTGCTGAGGACTGCTTGTCTCTTAAAGATTAACTTGCGCGGTTTGGTAGAATAATAATATGAACTAATACAACTATGGTCCATTTAAAATAGTATGAACAAGAAACTATTGGATGTTTGGTCACTTTGATAGTGTTGTATATACAAACAGTATCAGGCATTCACAACCACGTATCAACAGCCTGTACACTCACACACTCATGGGAATACATCCTACCAATGTCTGCATCTGTTATCACCAGCATAGTCGGTAGTTCAACTCACACAGTCAGTCGTCCAAGTATACTTATCTCATAAAGTCCTTCCTGATTTGAACATGGTACTGATCTGTTATACACTCTGTCAGATCAAGAAATACCAACGGGTCACGAACTCCCATATATCTAAGGATAGTGGTATACTCTCTCTATCACACCAGTGCTTATTTTACTCCAGCACCAACTTTCTGCAAAAACTCAAATGACAATGATACTATACCAAGCAAAATGTGGGATATTAGTGGCGTGTATTAGGCACCTATTCACGCAATTATGTTTAGTTTATATATATTGTTGATAGTACACCTATCGACTATTCATCTCAACAATAGTATTTTCTTATCTTGTTTGCAATTCAACACTCACTCAATACACCTAGAGTGCTCTGATATCATTGTATGATGTGAAACACTAGTCACTTTGTCATCATAATGTATGAGTATGCCAACAAAGATCACTCCAACAACTACGTAAGAGTAATGAGTAATGCCAGTGTTCATCAGTATAGTGCCAGTCATATTATCAATGCACATCTGTCTCGCCAACTACACCAGTTGTGTGCTAACTCAAATGACAATCCTCTTCAGTTAAGCACAATGACACGCAAATACCGCGTAACTTGCTCCAAATTGATGGCTCAAGGGCGAGGGAAAGCACCACGCGGTCCTCCCTTAGTGCTCAGCAACACGTAGATCATACCCAAGTGGTAATTCTCCTCGAAAGCCCCTCTTTATCGCTGTTTATCACCCGCTCAGTGTTTCACGTGAGCCGGATATGTTTATTTTATATCCCATGTATTTACTCTTTTTCCTAATAGACTTGAGTAGAAGAAAGTACTAAACACTCAGCACAAAGTGAAATACAAAGCGACAAGCCGACACACCGAAAACGCAACGCACCCGAAAACCAACACTCAGAAATACGATCACACCATAACACAAGTAAACTATACAATAATCATACTCACTACCTGTACGATTGAAAGTTGCTGTAGCTTTTGGTATACAACTCCCTGCAATTCACAATGTGGGTGCAATAGAAACACACTTGGTTCATAACACACATAGAAGTATGCCCAATTCGCAGAGCAGAGAGAACCCTGAGTTCAGACATAAGAATGTCTGCACCGCACTGGCTCGTGCTGGTAAAGGTAAAGTGACACGGGTGCAGTCCAAAACGGACAATGTTTCCATGCAGTATGCTCCCCAGAAATGGTTGCTGTTCAGATTGAGAAAGCAGCATTGGGAACTCGTTCGGAAACCTTCTTTTCTCAGTACGCTTGAATTGCGTGTGATCAGTGCCATGTTCAGGGAAAGGTGGAGCCCAAATGCAATTACAAACATTGGGTAGGCACACGCTCTCGCCCACAGTGCCTCGTATGGATATTCGTGAAACGTTCACAACGAGATTCCAGTGGCCATTACGAGGAAGAACCAACAGACCCCATCTCCGGATATATCGGGTTTCAACAGGATTTTTATTTGGTGTTGTGACCCCGAAAAGTTATTTTTGCAGTTTCATCTTTGGTTATCGAATTGAGTGTGCGACCTTTGCCACCTTCACATATCGTAGGCTCAATGTGAGAAATGAGATTGCATCCTCAACAGCAACAGCCATACACTCGCACCACCAGAGATCACCTCTGCAAAGCCAACAACGGATGAAAACAAAAACAAAAACAAAAACAAAAACAAAAACTAAAGACTCTTCTGAATCCTATTCTATTTATCCCTGGATTCTTATCTGAGATATAAAAGAACGAAAATTCTTTTGAGATGCAGTCAACACTGACTACGTACAAACGATGATGTAAGGAAAGTTCCGACTTATTCATAGATGCTTAGCGTAAACAAACGGCAACATATAGTGTGTAGACTGAAACGCACACCCCAAACCAGTTTTTCAAGATCTATTTGTTTCACGGTGGCCCGGTTTCCAGCAGTGACGATCAATGAGAAGAAAAGCATCTATACACACTTAACCAGCATCATAATAACGCAGTCCTTTCATCTTTAACGATACAAAAGGAACAACCCTGGCAACATAAGACAAACTCCCGAGCACCACCCAAGCTCGCTACATACGTCTATATTGATATTAGTCAGCAAGATCCAGTACAGAGATGGAAGAAAAAAAAGATTTCTTTTTCTTGATCAACTATTGTTCGATGAGCTCTTTGTTTTTTTTCTCCCTTTTCGATACAAACCTTAAGTGAGCACAGGGATCATAAGTTCGAGAGGGTAATGCGGTGGTGTTCAGTACATTCCAGGATGACGTGTGCTTGCTGAATAGAAGGTGTTGTTGTCCATTTTTCGTTGGCCAATCAATTCATTTTTACTGTCAACACACCAAGAGCACTGGGTTCAACAGATGTAGGAGAATCCTGTGATTGGTGCTGCATTGCGCAACTCTGTGTAACAAGTTTGTACAAAGCCAATTGACCAGACAGTTTCTGACTTCAACTCTTTATGTTTAATTGTCGTGTTTGACAAAAATAGCTTTCTTTAGAGCCTCTGACTCATCAATCACCACTGAGGTTGGAATACTTTTCGAGCGACACAAGTGCGTCCGTGTTTCGTGTTTGTCAAAAAACAAAAAAAAAAGAAAAAAAGATTCTGCTAAACAACAAACATTGGAGAGGAGGTGAAATGTGCTTGGTCAGATATGAAAAACCTCTCCCTCGTAAGCAGAGACGACCACAGCTCCATGAGTAGACCAAACGCACGATGGCCACCAATTTCTCGCAGATAGACGTTATTCCCAAGATCAAAGACGTGGTGGTGGAGAAAACTATAGGCCAGGGAGCATTTGCGTTCGTGAAGAAAGCGTACCTGAAGAACGACCCCAGTGTTGCGTTCGCAGTGAAGTTCGTGCATCTCGACACCTGCAAGAAGTACGGACTGGACGACGAACGGATTGCGAGCGAAGTGCTCATACACAAGAAGTGCTCCAACAACCAAAACGTCATCAAGCTGCTGGACTACAACATCTCCAAACACTACATGTGGATAGCCATCGAGCTTGCTGAAGGCGGAGACCTGTTCGACAAGATAGAGCCCGACGTGGGGCTGGTGGACAGCGAGCTGGCACAGTTCTACTTCACGCAGCTGATCATGGCTGTAGACTACCTGCACAAGACGTGTGGTGTCGCACACCGAGATATCAAACCGGAGAATATACTGCTGGACAACAGGGGAAACATGAAGCTCGCAGACTTTGGACTGGCCACCGTCTTCAAGAAGAGATCGGGGACAATCCGGCTGTCGAAAAACATATGTGGGAGTCCGCCGTACATGGCACCCGATCTGCTAGACAGAAACGGATACAGACCGGACATCGCAGACGTGTGGTCGTGTGGGATACTGCTGTTTGTCCTGCTGACGGGCACCACGCCGTGGGAAGAACCCACCTTTGAAGACGTGTGGTACTCCAACTTCATACAGTCGAAGGGCCAGATCTTGGACGGGTCGTGGGCCAAGATCGACCTGATCGTGCTGAACCTGCTGAGAGGGACCCTGAAACCCGACCGCGAAAGTAGGTTTACGATCGGCAGGATCAAGGAGCACAAGTGGCTGAGCCAGAGGGTCGGTTTTGTAGACAGCAACTACCAATGCAACAACCCAGACGAGCTGTTCAAACGGCTGACCACGCCGCTCAGAGTGTCCCTGAGTGACGAAATGTACAACGAGTGCACGCAGAGTGTGCAGACACAGCCTGCGCGTGCGATACAGAACTTTGTGTTTTCGCAGCCGATAAACGGCACCGTGGAAGACACCGTGAAACTGACCCACTACGATATCGATTCGGACTTCCTGCCCGCTGCAACGCAGGACCCGTTCCTGAGAGAAAACAAGCACGCAACGAGAAAGGAAAAATGGCAGACTTTGATGAGCCAGGACCCGAGCACGTTCCAGTACCAGGACAGGGACGACATCAAAACGGGGCCCAAGATGTTCAACACCAACAGTGTTTTCACGCGGTTCTACTCCACAGAAACTGCAGAAGACGTGCTGCGGTCGTTGGAGTCGGCACTCACGTCGGTGAACATAAAAGTGGGCACGCATCTTCTCCAGGACTATGCGAGCTTGGTCGCATCGCTCGGCCCAGAGATGGTGTTTCCTCTGTCGGTGGCCATCAAGACCATCGACACGCGCAGGCTGCTGCTGACCGGGTTCATCAAGATCGAGACGATCGAGGACTCGCTGAAAACAATAACGTTTGTCAGGACGAAAGGCGACCCCCTGGAGTGGAGAAAGCTGTTCAAAAGAGTCACCGTGCTGTGCAGAGACATTGTCTTTCATGATACGTAGTACATATTTATAGAATGTTTATAGTATTTCAATGAAACGCTGAAGCTCGTACCTGAACCTTGCCTTCTCGTCGTCACTGAGCGCGTCCAGGTCACTGTCGGGGAATCTTCTCATGGCAGCAACTATCTTTCTCACTTGGGAGGTCTGCAAAACTGAGACCTTGGGTTTCTTCGCTGCAGGAACTTTGGAATTCGATTTACGCTTTCTGGAGCTCTCACGCGTCCCGTCACTGGCACCAACGTCCGGAACAGACACTATAGGGGTTGCAGAGACGGCTTGTTTCTTGGCAAGCATGTGCTTGTCTAACTTCTTTTCTGCGGGAGCCGTTTCAGCAGCACTCTGATCAGTGTCGAGAACTATTGGATCAGCAGCCAGATGGGCACCCAACACGTCAGAAACCGAGGCTCTGGTACCGCTTGGTTTGGCTTTGCCTTCAGGGTCTTGTGCTTGCTCAGCTTCTGCACTACTCTCGGGAACAGCTTTGTCTAAAAGAACGTCTGGTGTATCAGCGATCACATCCATGTCTTCTTATTCTTCATAATCATTGTTTACTGAAACGTTTTCGTGCAACGTTGAAGCTTCTTGTTCAGCCGTCTCCTGGGCTACTGCAACAGACCTTACAGCCGTGCTTGTGCTTGGCTGTGTGCTGTCCAGATGAATGCTATTGTTAGACACAACGTAACGCTTTTCTACCGTGGTCGGTGTGCCTATTTCAGACTGTTCCGCTTTCTGTGGATTCTGCAAAGTGCGGTTTCTGTGTAGCACCACAGGCGTGGACACAATGAGTGCACTGGGTTTTGCTACGATATGTGCAATGCCGTTTCCCTTCTGGCTGGCCTGGCTCAGCGTGTTGGAATACTCGGATATGGACTCGACAGAGACGTGCAGCTCTTCTTTGGACAAAGTGTTGTGCTCCCCTCCATCCTCGGCGAACGAACGTGCTGTGCTGACGGACACCTGTGGATCTGTGGCATTCTGTGTGCTGCTAGCAATCACGTCGTACTCGTCACTAACCGACGCGTTGTTTGTCGCTTCCATTTCCTCTTTGACAGTTTCTCTCTGGACCACCTCTTGTAGTAACTCGCTCACGGTCTTTGGGGCACACTTGCTGGTCAAAAACAGTTTTTGTGTGTCAAAGTCCATGAATGTAGGGGTGACCTCGTACCCAAGCCTCATTGTGTGGCATAGGAACAAAGACTGGTGCTTTTTACGATACTTTTTGACACTGGTCCGAGCCTTCTTGAACCGCGCGTCTTTGAAGCCCGGTTGCACCAACGCAATGTACCGTAGCTCTTGGTGGTAGCTGCTTTCGACTGGAAACGTCTCTAACACCTGCTCGACAAACGTTTGGTACTGTGTTATCTCAGCGTAGTGCAACACGTAGTAGCACACAACGTTGAAGTTTCTGAGCATGTATTTCTTCTGAGACAGGTTCCATGCCTGCTCTCCTGCGGCATAGCACTTCAAAATGGCGTCCATGTACATCACAAAGCTGTACACCGATCTCAAACGAACCCACTCGTCGATCATGACTCTGACGTTTTCGTAACATGCATCCTTCAACAACCTCACAGTGCTGTCCCGTGCGTCTGGGTAAAAGTAGGCAAGTCCAGCAAACACCCTCAACGTCAAGGAGCTCACGTCGAAATCTATCAGAGAGAGGAACGAAAACACCACGCTCAAATACCCAACATGGTTGAACAAATCGAGATACTGGCTGAAAAGCTCCATGTCCTTGCTTTTGTGAATGTAGCCCAACACGCTGCTCAAGATCCGGTAGAATATGCGGTGCGTGGCCTCGGTTTCCACTTTGACGTAAAACAAGCTCTTGAATATCTCGAGTTTACACTTCGACAAAAGATAGCCCATCTTGTAGTCCACTAGATATTTCATTGACGTCATCAGAGTGCCGGGACTTAGCTCAGACAAACGCGCAATGTTCGAGTGGATGACGCTTTTGTCATGCTTGTAGTTCCTGGCCGATAACGTCATGAACGCAATTTCGGATTTCTGCGACAACGACGCGGTGGTTTCGCCGGCGTTCCCGTAGATTTTCTGAATGAGCTCCAAGATGGGCCATGTCCAATCCGGATGCTCGTTGAACGTCTGGCACAAGGACGCAACCCCGTCTTCGCCCATGACATTGCTAATGACTCTCTTGTACTGCGTCAAAAAGTACAGGACCAACTCCAAAGTCCACTTCGAGTACGCTATTTGTCTGAAAATCTCAGAAGAGTCCCCCTTGAAGATCCTGAGCAACGTGTCTATCAAGTTCTCGCTCGGTATTGTGTTCGCAATTCTTGTCACAAGAGTCAACTCTGCTGGCAACAAAGACACAGGCAGCAGCTTGGTGCTGTAATAGTTCTGAATGAAAGTGTCAAATACAGGGGAAATGCTCGTGAGCGAAGCAAATATCTGGAGCTCCAACTCGTTGGACACTTTGTTCGTCACTGGCTGCAACGTTTGGAATAGCGTGCTTGGGCATGCGCCGCCTGCCAAGATCGTCGAGAAAACGGTGGTTTTCGTCGTAGGGGACACCAACGAGCTCCCGAACTTCGAAACGAGTTCTTCGAGTAGCGTTTCGCCTATCTCCTTCGATTTGGCCTGGCTGGTGAAAACCGGAGATAGCACTTTTGCGAGCAGAACTGAATTCTCATACGACACGCGAACCCGTGCGATCAAGGCCACTATGCACGATGAGTAGTTGACATGAGGGTTCTCGCACACCAATCTCGCCACTATATCCAAAATCACATTTGTATTGGCATCGGACAAGCTGTTGAAGGAACTGATCTGGTTCAGTTTCGTCACTGGTGAGAAGTTGTCCTTCAGTGACATTTTGTCATGGGTGGGTCTCAGGGGGCTCTGCAACAGCTTCTGCAACAGTGCGGCTTGGTGCTTCTGGATCTTTTCCACTTCTTGCGGGTATGCCCTCGACAACTGGTCGAAACTATCAAACAAACGCGTTACCACGTCGCCAAAACAATCGAAAAGCGTGCCGTACGTGCATAGGGACGCCAACCGCGCAACTTTGAACAAATACTGCATGTAGTAAAGCAATAGGCTGGCACTTTCGGGCAATTTCGGAATCCACTCAGGCTTGTTGAGCTCAAATATGAGTTCGACGCATTGGCTCTTTTCCGACGGGTCCGAGTCTCCCAGCAATATCTTGAACAGGACAAAGGCCATCGTCTTTCTCGAAACCAACGCTTGTTTTTTCGCTTTGATGTTGGAAATCTCAAAACACACGTTACTGATACTCGGCCACAGCGACTTCAAAACAAGGTCTTTGCTGGTTGCTGCTGCGCTGGGACTCGCAAATGTCACACACAACACGCACACCGACTCCCACACGTTCATCAAGTATTTGTAGTTCCCACCGAACGACTGAATGTACACAAGCTGTGCACACACCGCGTCCCAAAGACTTCTGGACTTCTCGATATCCAACAACTCTCTAAAGGCGTATGCACCGTTCGCGTTTTGTGTTTTCAACTCCAGGAGTGTTGTGTTCACCAAGAATGCCTGGAAAGGAACCTCGCAGGGCTCTTCAAGCATGTATTTGCTCACACACACTGTTAGTACTCTTCCTATGGCCGGCCACACCTTGTCTGCTTCATCGTCAGTTGTCTCACATAGTAAAACCGAAATGACCTGCGGAATGAACCAGAGCTCAACCGTCTGGGCCATGTGGTCAGGGTGCATTCCGATAAACTCG
This sequence comes from Hanseniaspora gamundiae, assembly GCA_003020785.1. Taxonomy (NCBI): domain Eukaryota; kingdom Fungi; phylum Ascomycota; class Saccharomycetes; order Saccharomycodales; family Saccharomycodaceae; genus Hanseniaspora; species Hanseniaspora gamundiae. Next base: position 9,747 of record PTXO01000031.1, read on the forward strand.
CATATAATGTCCAATTTCAAAACTGTCACCGAGTCGCTGGGAGACGACGACACTCTGAATAGCTGTGTGAGAATGGCCCTGAAAGTGTCGGCGTTGAGCTTGCAAGACGCGATACGCAACTCCCGGAAAAACTTCAATATGCACAGCGTCACCGGTTTCTTTGTAGGGTTTTTGTCTTTGTAGGTGTGGAACGCCACCAAACTTGCCACGTACTCGTCGATCACGTATAGCGTCATCTTGTCAAGCGTAGCATCGTGGGCACACAGTTTCAAGAGAACAGGCTTGTTGAAAACCCACGTGAAGAATCTGGTAATCTGGATGTACAGTCTCGACAGAAAGAGGTTCTCGTCGTGGGTGTGGAACACGGCCCTCGCGTTGGTTAGTTGCTTCACAGCTATCGAAAACCGCTGCGTGAGGTTCTCAGCAATCACGGTCTGAGCCTCCGCTGTGCACGACAGCTGTGCCATGATCTGGAACCCGTTGTTCACAAACGCGTACACATGGAACACGTCGTACAGGTTCTTGAAAGTGCTGGGGTCCTGGCTCGAAAAGTCCAAATGCATCAACACGTTGAACCCCTCTGTGACTAGCTTTCTGAACGCATCGGTGCTCGTGGCTCTCACGGCCGCGTCTGCTTTATCCACCTTGGCCAAGCGATCAGACATGGCTTTCAACTCGTCCATGGAGCACTTGGGCTCCAGAGTAGCCTCGCTTTTCTCGAACAGCAATTTGTTAGGGCTCGGAGGTTTTAGGATCGGAATCGGGGTGGTCGTTGGCATGGCTTGTGGAACACTCGTGTCGGCTTCGGTGGGCATTCTCTGGGCCATCGTCTCGAGGTCTACCGGCTCGCTCAGGAATTGCACTCGCTTAAGCTTCTGGTGCACTGGAGTGGGTGTCTTGCTGGCAGTGAGAGTTCTTGTGGACTTGGGAGTCACCGGACTCAGAATGCCCCGTGGCAAGTTGAAGGACCCTTGTTTCGGGAAGTTCGGGTGCAGTTCGTCAACGAGCTTCTCTGTACCAGGCTTGTTGTCACTCATCTTGTTTTCCGGCACCCTGTGTGTTTGCTGAGTGGAGATGTTTGGTAGCCAGATATGGTCTATCTCTCTCTCTCTCTGGCTAGTTCAGAAAACCCTCACGTTGGAAAAAAACACCATAGGCTCAATAATTTTTTTGTTGCTTTTCTTTTTTTCTGCCCAGCTGGGAACGATTTATCAACAATGTTCACGTGGCACAAAACGCGTTCTGCCTAACGCCAAATTGATGGGGCAAAGATGTCTGTTAACAGTCAACAACTACATACAATACACAGGTGTTTTACACCGCACAAGTAGATACATCTTACAAATCACCAGGGACAGGGTACTTACCGGCAAACTCGGCAACCTCTTTGGCCAACTTGGCAACTTCTTCGCTCTTGGAACACAACTCTTTGAAGGCAACCAGGTGGGCCTTGGCAGTGTTGGTGGTCACTTGCTCTTGCGACTTCAAAGCAATGGACAGCTTGACGGCTTGGTGCAGGAAGTGGGCAACTTTTTCGAACTCGGAGTTACCAAACTCTCTGGTGGTCATGGCTGGGGTCCCGATTCTTAGACCAGATGGGAACAGCGCACTTTTGTCGGTTGGAACGGTGTTTTTGTTGGCAGAGATGTTGATCATTTCCAGCAAGGTCTCCAGTCTGGCACCGTCGATGCCGAAGTTGGACAGGTCGATCAAGATCAAGTGGTTGTCGGTACCGTCACTGACCAATTTGAATCCGTAGTCGGTCAATTTGGAGGCCAAGACTTTGGCGTTGGACACGATTTGTTTTTGGTACTCTTTGAACTCCTCGGTCGAGGCTTGTTTCAACGCAACAGCCAGGGCACTGATCGTGTGGTTCCCTGGCCCCCCTTGGTGGCCTGGGAAAACGGAAAAGTTGATTTTGTCTTCCAAGTCGTAGAAGATTTGTTTACCCTTCTTGGTGGTCTTTCTCAACCCCTTTCTGAAAAAGATCATCGCACCTCTTGGTCCTCTTAGGGACTTGTGAGTCGTGGTCGTGACGATGTCGGAGTATTCGAATGGCGATGGGATAACGCCGGCAGCAACCAGCCCGGAGATGTGGGCCATGTCGGACATCAAGTAGGCACCACACCCGTCGGTGATCTCTTTGAACTTTTTGTAGTCGATCAATCTGGAGTAGGCCGAAGTACCGGCAACGATGATTTTAGGTCTGAACAACTTGGATGTCTTCCCCAAGGTTTCGTAGTCGATGATACCGGTCTCCGTGTCCAATTGGTACGGCATACTTTGGAAGTATTTGGAGACAAAACTGATCTTGGTCCCGCTGGCCAACTGGTACCCGTGGGACAAGTGCCCACCGTGAGGTAGGTCCAACCCCATCAGTCTATCGCCAACGTTCATCACGGCCGAGTACGTGTACAGGTTGGCTGGGGCACCGGACAATGCCTGGACGTTGACCCCCCATTCGTTTGGATCCAACCCGTATAGTTCCAAAGCCCTGTTTTGACACAGAGTTTCTGCTTGGTCGATGAACTCGTTACCACCGTAGTATCTCTGTCCTGGGTACCCTTCGGAGTACTTGTTTTGCATTTCAGAGCCTAGCAAGTCCATGACGGCTTTGGAGGTGAAGTTTTCCGACGCAATCAAGGTGATCGAGTTTCTTTGTCTGGCTCTTTCGCTGTCCAAGATTCTGCTCATTTCTGGGTCCACTGCACTGACATGTTTGGAGATCAATTGTTGTTGGGAAGAGATGCTTCTGGCAATGTTTTTCAGCAAGGATGCTCTTGGAGTTTTCAGGACGGCGGATAGCATTTTCGTGTGTGGTTTTGGTGGTTTCTTGGCTGCCTCTGTGAACAAGTTCCAATGAGCAAATCAGCTATCAACAGAGCAAAAAATGTGGAAGAAAGAAAAAAAAATTTGTGGAAAAAAAAAAAAAGAACACGAAGAACACGAAGAAAAAGAAACGGAGAACATATGAAAAGAGTTGATGTTATGAGGTTGGTCGTTATATGAGAAGAAAAGAGATTACACACTACAAAAATAAATGCATCACACATAGCAGATGGGGTCAGTTGATGAAAGACTTGTAGGACTCGATGGCTGGGACCTCGTATTTCTGTTTGCTCGTCTGGTACTCGTCGAAAAGTCTCGAGACGGCTTTTGCTAGTCTTTGGGAGCCGATCTTCAATATTTCGTGGCTGGAGGCCTGTGCAAAGGTGATTCTTAGGAAATTCGATCTTTCCAAGGACAAGTTTTCGTCAACGGTCATTTTGTAGCCAAGAATGCAGTCGCACCCCTCTTCCAAGAGACAATAGTTCAAGTAGTCCATGGCTCTCTTGCTTTCGAAACCCTTTCTCCACTCGTCTTTCAAGTTGATAACCACCGAGGCAAACATGCCTGCACTGGGTTCCAAAACGGACAACTGGTTTTCCTTGTACGCCTTGCTGCTGTACAACTCGTAGAGCACCGTGTTTCTTCTGTGCAAGTACTCGCCAGCAATGTTCATGCACCATTGGACCCACCCGTCCACCGGGGTGGTCTTGAGCAAACTTCTCTTGTCGGCGTTGGATGACACGGAGGCACTGTGGCTCTTACCCAAGGCAATCATTGCGTTCAATAGTGCACCTTGGGACAACCCGCTTGGTTCTCTTGTCGAGACGTCGATGATGTTCATCAATTTCTTGATTAGGTACTGGTTGCCCACTACGAACCCCAATCTCAAACCTGGAGCACATATTTTGGAGAAAGTTTCGCATCTCAACACTCTTCCCTCGGTGTCGATGGTGATGTATGATGGAATCAAGACATCGTTGATATACGTTTCCATAGACAATTTGTTTTTGCCAGTGTCGGTGTATGGATTTTCCATTGGGTTTTCGTGGTTATATTTGGGGAATTTCAAGTATCCATAAGGGTCGTCTTCTATGATGATGATATCGTGTTTACAACAAATGTCGTAAATTTTTTGTCTCTTTTCCATGGAAACGGTCATACCTGTTGGATTTTGACCTGTTGGGATGGTATAGAATAGAGTTGGTTTTTTTTTATTTGGATTTATAGTGGACCAATTATCCAACAAATGAGCAAAATAATTGATATCCAAACCTTGGTTATCTATATTTTCTGTATCGAATTGTAATTTGACGGGAATCCATTTCCCATGGGCAAATTTGATGTTTGATAGTATAACCGAATATGTAAATTCTTCCACCAATACGGTACTATCTTCATCGACTAACAATTGGCATATTTTAAAACACGAAGCAGAAGTTCCACTTGTAATCAAATAATCCCAATTTGCATAAGGAGGGATATTTTTGAATTTAATCAACAACGATTTGACCATATCCAAGGCTTTATAATTACCAAAACAAGTATCACCGTATTGTAGAGATTCTCTTATACTCAATTTTCTTGGATTTTGATTCAAATGGGTTTCATCTTCGTCGTCATCATCGTAGTAGAGAGCATCATTAGAGCAACTTTCTCCACTCTTTGAAATAGCATTAGCAGCAGCAGCAGCAGCAGAAGCAACGTTATTATCCAGAGCATCTAAATCATCAGTTTGAATTGTAGTTTGTAAATAATTATTTAAACTATTTTTTGGGTTTTTTTTTAAAGATATTTCAACTTTTTCAATTGGAAATAAACATTCATTTGGTGTACCACTTGAAAATGAAATCATATCATTTTTAAATATTAAATTTGAAGGAATATTTTGTTGTTCCCAAAATGGGAAAAGAGTTCTTAAATGATCATGTTTTGATACAAATTTTTTATAATGTTTTTCAAAATCAATAATTGGTTTTTTCTTGGAGTAAGATGTGTTATTTGATACGTTTGATGTTTCGTAGGGGATGTCAACAGTCATTGTTGTATTGTGATTGTTGTATTGTGATTGTTTTTGTTATGATATTATGTTGTTTATATATGTGTTGTTTCAATACATATGAGAAGATGTATTGAACATACCATTGTCATATAAGAAGCATATTACTCTCTCTTTATATATACACATACAGACTCAAAATTGATGTATTTTGTTATCTTTCAACAGAGTAGCATAGAATGCATCTCCTTTTTTTTTCCCAATTGCAACTACTATTACTACACTTATTAACCGAATCAATTATAATCTCTTAACGTACACTGACATATTTACACCATTTATTATAAGATCGTTTGGAAGTATAGACAATTCCAAGAACAATTAATACTGGCACATTGGCTCATCAATATCATGTATATGTATGTATGTGTATGTATATATATGATATTCTTTCCTTACAAAACAATCGTTTATAAAAATTATCTAAATAGATTGAGAATGAAAACCCCGATGTTTAAAAGAGTTTTTAATCAATGTAGGAATTATTACACACAGAAAGAAAGATAAGAGAAAAAAACAAAATAAGGAACAGAGAGATTGTCTTAGAAAATGACGTAAAAGAAATAAAAAGCCAAACTCAAAAAAAAAGATGTTCTTTCTTTCTTTCTTTCTTTCTTTTTTTCTTTCTTTTATGTCATCTAACGTTAATTCAATTGTTGTTGTTATGTCCACTAACGTTAACTCCAATTAATATCTGTTTCCTCAATTATTATTATTATTTCATTGATTAAAAATCCACTAACGTCAAGCAAGTTGGTCTGGAGTAATTACTGTTGATAGTGATGGGATAATGTAATATATAAGAGAACATAGTATATATAATATAATATAATATAGTATATATATATATACACAGAACAATCATCTGACGGCAAGAGAATTAAGAGACCCTTGAAATATTATTATTATTATTATTACTATTACCAGAGAAAGTTGTCTTTCATAACACAATATCATTATCATAGTATTCTCTTACTATTAATACTATTCAGTGACGTTTTTTGATTGAGAGTTGTGCGCCAGGTTTATATTTGGAAAAAATTGTATTACCAAAAAAATTATTATTATAATTATTATATGGCGAGATTAAAATGAAAGAGAGAGAGAGAGAGAGAAAAAAGTACTTGAAAGGTTATCCTATATAGTATGAAAGTCTTTTGTTAGTAGTATCGATTAAAGCGGAAACAGTGTAAGAAGAACAGTTTCAAAGTGAATAAGATAATAACGTATATTGTTTGAATTGGTTTTCAAGATATGATTGTGATAGTCGAAGGTGTAACCTTGTGAATATTTGAGTCGATAATTTATATTTCTCTAAAAGTGATTCAGTATACAGATAGAGAGAGAGAGAGAGAGAGAGAGAGAGAGAGAGAGAGAGAAGATGCATCTGGGTATGAATTTGAAAGACGGAGATAGTACTACAATAAGAGATGAGGATACTAGAAAGAATCAATTATACGTGCATGGACATATCCACAACTATAATCAACTGACTTATATACATGGTCATGTCCATAACAAGATAAAGCAGCAGCAGCAGCAGCAGCAAGAAGAAGTGATATCCAGCGATACTACTGCTAATGATATACTTTTCAACGACAACAACATACCGAATATAATATCGAATAGTAATAGTAGTAGTAGTAGTAGTAATCCTTATAACAACTCATTTCCTATAGTCACCGATAACAACGGATGTCTTGAGTATGACGATTGTAAACATTTCGAATATATCAACTATCACAACTTATCAATGTTTCAAAAATATAACCAAGATAATACCAATACAGTATCGAATGATATACATAATGCTCAGAGTAATAACAATAATAATAGTAATAGTAATAGTAACAAGATTGTAGAGATATGTTGCGATAATCCACATGAAAATTTGACCACTAATGCTACTACCACTTCTGCCACGAAAAATAACGATACGAAATCCAATAATGAATGTTCAAATACCTCTATTAATAAAGATTTACACTGTTGTAAAACAGATGTTAGTACTTTACAAAAAATTGAAAAATGTTGTGAAGATAATTATAAAAATATATCGGATATCTTGTTTGTTGATCCATTGACTTCTTCAAATACTGTAATTGATGAATCGATAAAAAAACTCGATACACAATTGGATACAAATATTTTAAAAGATTTCATGAATATTAGTAATATGTATGATTTCCCCTTTAACAAAAATGATTCTGAAAATATCATTACCAACGATACTAATACCAATACCATGGGTAACACTAACAATCCTTTCCATAATATGATGATATCAAACACTTCAACGTTTCTTCCCATAACGTCTACTATTTCTGACTCACTACATGCACACGATCATGATCATAATAACAGTCATAATAACAATCATCACCACCATCACTACCACCACCACCATAAAGTGGAAATACCACCCATACCAATAGATGGTAGTACACTCAAAAACGAACCTTTTATCGAACAAAGTTTCCCTACAAACACTCATAATCAAAACCATTTCCCCCACCATCCTGATCAAGATGTTACAATTCCCGCGGATAAGTTCCTACCACAGACTCTTTTAAATATGCATAACGAACCAGAAACAGATCACATAGATTTCAACTGGATCAATACTTATGTAGAACCAAAAGCTGATATTTTCTGTAAATGGGACAACTGTAGTGAAAAATTCACATCCTTGTTGGATTTACAAACACATATTTTGAAAGAACACGTTGGAAAACAGTCTAGGGCTACCGTTGAAAACACACCGACTTTGCCAAATGTAATAATACCACAACAAGAAGATGTCCATACAAACTGTTTTTGGCTAGATAGCCTGTACGAGAGTAACAACGTGTACGACTTGGTCAACCACATCAACACCGAGCACGGAATAGGTTTCCAAATGGAAAGGGGCATCTCCAACGAACACACCATGCACTGCAACCACAGCACATCAACACACATGGTCAAGTCCGAGGGAGAAGTCGATACACAGAGCGAGGCTACACCAGAGGAAAACTCTCACAAGTGTACTGCAGAATGCCACATTTGCAAATGGGAGAACTGCAACTTGGCTTTCAACTCGTGCAAAGAGCTGGACGACCACTTGCTGGTGGACCACTTGCCAAAGGGTCAGTCCTCCTACTACTGCCAATGGGACGGGTGTGACAAGTTCTTCAAGCAGAGACAGAAATTACAAAGACATTTGAAAGTGCACTCCTGTTACAAAGGCTTTTCATGTGAACTGTGCTCAAAGAGTTTTGCCACTAACGAGTCTCTACTGCAACACATGAAAAGACACAACCAAACGTATTTCGAGTGCGAAAAATGTAATAAAAAATTCACTACACAAAACTCCCTAAAGTTCCATTTGAAAAGACACAACGGTGTGAAGAATTGGAAGTGCAATAAATGCGATAAGTTGTTCAACGAAATATCGAATTTCAACAAACACACCAAGACTCACAACCATCATTACAAATGCGACAAGTGTCCGAAATCTTACAAAAGAGAAACCTCCCTCAACAATCACTTCTTAAAGTCTCATAAATAGATAGCTTCTACATATAACCAATTTTTTTATAGATATACTGAGTATGCCCAAAATCATCGAAACCATCTTCTAGATCTTCTTCCAGTATGGCAAGCCCATTGGAACGCAACAGGTCCCATAGCATTTGTCTCTCCGACTCGTACTTGTCTCTCTTAGGAATCTCCAAGAACACTAACCCTGTACTTTTCAAGAAAACTTTTATCGTGCTCACGACCCATTGAGGATGGTTTGGCGAGTATATGGGATCCGCTATCAATATCACATCGACGTTTCTCAGTGTGGCGGGATTGGCTGCAAGAAAGGAAGAATGGTCGGTCCAGTCCAAGACCTCTGCTTTCACAGTATCGTGCAGTTTGTTTAGCTCAACATTTTTTTGCAAATTGGGCACTATCTCAGGCAAATCTGTTAGCCACATCGCTATGTCCCTTCTTTGGTTCCCTGCCATGACTTTCAGTGCAAACGATATCCCAACAAGCCCCGTCCCTGCTCCTAGCTCCAGCACTTGCAAAGAGCTGTCACCCCACTGGTTTAGCCCACTCTTCAGGAAGTCGTTCGGGAACCTCATTGGCATCAGTCTCTGCGACAACGGTAGTGCAGCACCCCACGTCTTCAGCCCAAGTGAGTCTCCCACAAGCCCTGGCTCGTGCATCAGTATTTGCTCGGACAATCCATCAAGCTGGAAGATTTTCGTTGTTGCGGGCTGTGCAGATCGACCACACTTTTCCGAGATACGTAAGCTGCACTGTTTCAAGACCTCTTCTGCAGAGACATCGTCAGGATTCTCAGATGCAATCTTGTTATAGTACGACAGTATTGACGTGTAGTAGGACAGTTGTTCGTTCTGATCAATCCTGCTGATGGTCTGCAGTTGCGTAAAGAAATCCTTTTCAGACTGCAAACAGTACACTTCCATGGCCCAGTGTTCGCAAAACCATTCGTATGTTTCGTGAAACTGCTGGTAGTCCAGATTCTTAGCGCTACAGATCTGCTTGATATCAATGTCGTGTTCTGCGCAATCGTCAACGTGGACTCTGAAGTTCAGATTCTCACTAGGTGCAAGAATGACCAGCACCACCCATATCACATACGCAGGAGCGTACTTTAACGAAGGTAGATCGATCAACTGAAATGGGATAATCTCTTTGGTTTGGTCCTCTTCCGGTCCAGTTTCTTCCCACACATGAGTGGTTTCAATGCCAGCACTGCTCTGTATCGCTGGATCTCCTACACTCAAAAAGTCAAGTGGATCAAACATCGTGTTACTGTCGGTTCTTTTCTCTTTCTTTCTCTTTCCCACCGTTCTTTCATTATCTAGTAGCTACAGTCGATGCATCACAAAAACCATCTCCGTAAAAAATAATAATAAAAAAAAACAGTCGCTAAAACGTCACCACCCGAATAGTGCAATCCATCCCCTGTTTTTAATCAAATCCCGCTTCTTGAAGGTGTTAGAGAAGTGCTTTGAAAGATCCATCACCACCACCACCACCACCACTCTACAACGCAATGAGCTTAATACTGTACAAACAAGTAGACTCGCCAATAGAGGACGACGAGGACCAGCAGCTAACACTGCAGAATGCAGACATCATCCTAAGAGACTCGGCGTCCAGATCAATCGTGGTTTACAACAAAGCTTCCGAAGAGCTTACCATCTACCAGCACGACCTCAACGAAAGCAGCGAGGACGTCAAGCCTCCGCTTGGCACAAAACGGAAACTGCTCGGTGGCAACTCGACAGACGACAACCAAGAGTACTGTCCAACCTGTGGCCACACTGTGAACCACACGGAATCTGCAACGCGCTTTGCACCAGACAAAGATAGTGCGTTTTTCAAAAACTACGACGAGTCGTACATGCACGACAACTACTTCAAGTTGTTGAACAAAGGTCTACTCGACTCAAATGTCGAAAAACACAAGAACATCCCTTCCAAGTTGTTCACGCAGGGCTACTACAAAGCCTTTTTCCAAGAGTTGGGCCTAATCGGCATCGGTGCAAGGGGCTCTGTCTACAAGGTCCAGCATGTCTTGTTGAACTCGTTGAACCTAGGCATATACGCATTGAAGAAGATCGCGATTGGGGACGACATGCAACTGCTTACCAAGAGTCTAGAAGAAGTGAAACTATTGAACAAGCTTACCAACAGCCATCCAAACTTGATCGGATATAACCACGTGTGGTTGGAAATGGACAAAAGCAATGGAATTGTAACGGATGCAGCTTCCAACTTTTTGATTCCGTGCGTGTTTATTCTACAACAGTTCTGTCCGGGAGGGAACTTAGAGGACTGTTTGGTGAACCAGGTTTGGCTGCTTAACGAAGAGTTTGAATCTTCTGAACTAAAAAAGATGAGGTACAGACTGAAAAGGAAATCCAGGTCTGTTGACGGAAGTACGTGCTTGAGCAGCGAAAACATAATCTCCATACTAAGGGATGTAGCTGCAGGGCTCGCCAAGTTGCACGAGATCGGAATCATCCACAGGGACTTGAAGCCGTCCAACTGTCTGCTTAATGCGGAGTACGTTTCTGCGAGCGAACCGTTCCCTTCTGTTGTCATCAGCGATTTCGGAGAGTCCCAGTTCAAGGGTCAACTAAGATCAAGGACCGGTTGCACGGGGACCCCCGAGTTCACTGCCCCCGAGGTGTTGATAACCACGAATGGGAACATCGAAGTGAACGAGTTTTCGTTCAAATCAGACATGTATTCTCTTGGAATGATTGCCTATTTTCTGGTGTTCAAGAAGCTACCGTGGAGATCGTACGACACTCTGGAACAGCTTAAAGACATGGTCAAGGACGAGACCTTTAGCTACGAATCACTAATCAACGACTATCGCTCCAAGTCGTATGTCACTCCGAAGATTTTCAAGCTAATCGACAGCTTGCTTTCACACAATCCAGAGAAAAGACCGACTGCTGCTGAAGTGGTCGATTTCTTAGACAAAATAGACTCGGTTTCCGAGGAAACTTACTCTGTCATCCACGAAGACTCGCCCTTGATAGTAGAGCCCCTAATGATTGCAGAGACGCAGCCCCTTCAACGCACAAAGCGCGACTACTGTGCAGTTTTCCGGTTAATCGCTATATCAGTGGGCGCGTTGGTTCTACTCGGATTCTTTGAAAAATGTCCTGCTCAGCTCAACTATGTCTTATTCTTGGTCTCCGGTCTTCTGTGGAGATCCAACAAGCCTGCTCTCCTTGCTGCTGTCACACTCTGCTACGTGGGGTTGGCCTATTCATTATAGAAACAAACTTGCATATGTAATAACCTAAAAATACATCTTTATACTAAAATAAAAAAAAAGCGTGACTTGAGAGTGATTTTTCCTCAAGATAAAGGTCGATAACATGGTCTCAGGGATGACGATTCACAAGAAACAAGCCAAACACCACACCAATAGAAGACCATGGGAAAGACTAAGAGCTCGCTGGAGTTGCCGTCCTTTAGTCCTGCTCCAAAGAAGTACTCGTCTCAGTCCACCTCCGACAGAAGCAGGAAAAATAGTTTGTTCAGCTCGTCCTCTGAAATCGTGCCTCAGAGTCTGATAGCCAACAACGAAGAGACGTCCAATCCCTTGGTGAACACGGCCATGATGGGTCGGTTAGGGAAAACGAGAAACCGGAGCGACACCTCGACCACGATGCTGTCCAATGTGGGGTTTCAGTCGATTGGCTTTCACCGAGGCTCGGACGACAAGTCAAGTGCTTCGTTTGACAACACCAGAGGCACGAGAAACCCAGGTGCATTGAACTCGGGCAACGAAAACAGCAGGTCGAATCTCTACACGCCCTCCACCAACATTTCAGTTAGAAAAAACAACGACAACAGAACGTCTGCTTTTCTGACGCCCATCAATTCCCAACGGAAAAGTATGTCCTCCAGCAGAATCTCGTTACAGAGATCGAGATCGGAAAACTCTGACTACGGTTTGGACTTTGACCGTTCAAGTTGCGCGTCCGTAAACTCAACAGACAACCAGGCAAAGGGGAGGAAAAAGCACTTCTACAGCAACTTCTTCTCAAAACACTCCTCCTCGAACAAAAACTCTCAGAAGCTGCAGTCGAACAACGATGACACGTCGAGCCATTCGATTTCGAAAATATTGCACTATCCGCACTATAGCAACAGGTACCACAATGGGCGGACGAGCTTAAGCAGCTCGGCAAACTCCATCTTCGAAGGCTCCACATCCAAAAGACAGATCTCCAACCACGTTTTGCAAGACTTGATCACTCAGCAAGAAACATTGACGAAGAACGACTTGAGTTATTTGAACGATCTTATCAAAAACCTACCTTCGTTGGAAGTCAACTTTATCCATTTCTCTCACGACGAAAGAGAGAGGATATTGCAAAACACTTGGCATGTTTACTGCAACGTGTGCTTTGCGTTGTTCAAAAACCACCGGATATGGAACCTTCACAACAAAATCGAGGACTTAAACCGTATATTGAGGTTTTACATCAAACTCATTCAGTACAACATCAACAAGTCCATGCCATCTTCGACATCCCTCAGTCCGTACCAGACTGGGAGCTCGAGCACGGTGGTTGACAGCCGTGCAGACTCCTTCCCTCTGGAGGGCAGCCGCGTTGCCACGAGCAACAAGTTTTCAAAATCCTCCACTGCAATCCCAACTCTAACGCCAACAGCCAAAGAAGCAGCCTCTCTATTTTCCGACAACTTGGAAGACTTTTTTTTCAGTGCCCTTTACGTTTTGGAGAACCAAATCGTTTTCAATTACAAAGACGAGAGTGTCATAAACAATGCCATAAGACGGTTGTGCATCATTTGGAAAACTTTTTATGAAAACATCTACTACGACGTGTTGATTTTGAACATCCCGTTTGACACTTTTTTCAACGAAAGCTACAACAACGTGGTAGACCCCAGCAAAGTTCCAGGAGGCAAGAGCGGGAACAGCATCGTATCTGTTGAAAACATCGTACTAAAGTGTTTCAGAGACTCGATCATTCTACCGTACTACCAGAACTTTAGTCACGCTAATGAAGGTGGCAGCACCAGCTTCATGAAATACTTGAACGGACAAGAAGACATCGCGCCTAAGGAGAAACTATTGTTGTTGCAGTGCCTAGGGATTATAAAAACTATAAATTCGAACGACGAAAACCAAAACATCATAGACGAGTTGTCTGAAGGTTTGAGGCTGAGCATGTCTTAGGAGGGTACTTGGCACCACGGCCTTCCGGTGGCCACTTGGTGTCCACACAAACTCGGTTCCAAGAAAACCCCGGCAAAGGCTGCTAGCATGGTACCGAATGAATCTCCGATTGATACTGCTCCAAGAGCAAACTCTCTTTCTGCAGAGACATGGAAGTCGTCAGTGACATTTAGAAACGTGTTGACATACGAAGATCCTCCTAGTAGACCCTCATAGAAAACCAGTCCTAAAACGGGGTATATAGAATGAATAGGAAAGTAATAGGATTGAACAATAGCAATAACCAGGTTTATACCTTGCAAATAAGATAGGAAAAACAAGTTTCTTATTCTAAAGTAGTGGCCACTTGATCTTGATATAAACACGCCTAGTTGGTACAGAGTTCCGTAAGCCACGTACTGGTCTCTGTGCCTGTGGAATACGGCACTGTTCTCTGCAATGGGAAATAGCAACGTCGGAGACACCCCCTGGTTGATCAAGTACTCGAAAAAATACACAGAGGTCAACGGCAGCATGTAGGGGACCACTAGCACTTGCACTTTCTGTAAAACCTGACGGAACGATTTTTTCAACTCCACTTCAAACTCTTGGTGGGTGTCCTCTACTTGCAATGCCTCGTACGTCTGCTGTGCATTTTCACTGACTGCAAGTTTGAAGTACAACAAGAACCCCAATGGCATCACGCTGAATATTAGTAGGGCTGTTTGGATCTCCAGTTTTAGGAAAGATGTTAGAACCATGTACACAAACGAGCCAAAAAGCCCTGCAAACCCAGTCCCACTGGACCACCCGTGTAGACTGATCTTGTCGTAGTAGTTGGTAAGTTGTAGAAAAGTTGTTTCGCCGAATCCACTAGCAGAGGAGGCCAGCACTATACCAAACATGGAGATTGGCACACTGTGGGACGTTGCTATGATCAACATTCCCAGTATGTTGACCACTATCAAGACCGCAATGCGTCTTTTGTATGGAATCAGGTGTATGAAAAACGGAGACAGTAACTTGACGGTTAGTGAGGGGACAATGTCTGCTAGAAGGACTACGGACTTTGGTGTGTTGTTGCCCACAATGTCCATTGCCGCAGACAATATCACTACGTATAACACGTTGTTCAACAACCCGAATATCCAAAACAGGTAGATAGTTTGCTGTTGCACTTCCATTTTGATGGGTCTTTCCTTCTCTTTCTTTCTCTCCCTTTTCACCCTCTGTGTGAGTAATCCTTTGTCACTCAGATTTCGATTTTATCATAAAACTGTTTTTTGTTGCGTTTTAGATACAATTATTATACATACTCATACACACGTGACTTACATATATTGTTTCAACAACTTCAATCTGTCAACAGCTTTTTCCAAATAGTCATCGGTTTTACAAACGGCAAATCTCAACAGTGTTTCAGCAGCCTGTTCGTGTTCTGGGATGTAGAACTCGGTTGGCGGAATGGCGACCACGCCCAGTTCGTTGATCAACCAGTATGCGATTTGGAAATCTTTGGCCTTGGCCTTCACGTCAGCAGGGAACGGATAAGTGTCGAACGGAATCTTGATCTTGGAGAAGTCGGCCAACACAAAGTAAGTACCATCGGGTTTGGTGTATGGCAGTCCCAGGTAGTCGAAAGCAGAACACAGGATTTCAAACTTCTTTTTGTACTCTTCTCTCATGTTTTCGTAGTATCCGTTTTCCAGGGCAAAGTCGATACTTTCTGCGCATGCGACTTGTGCAGGAGATGGCGATGCAAAGCAAATTCTTGTATGGGCCATCGAGGCGTATTTCAACAGCTCTTTGTTCTTGGAGATGATCCAACCAATTCTCCAACCAGTGGCAGCAAACGATTTCCCTGCTGACCCTACACTCAACGTTATGTTGGCCAGTTCAGGTGACAACGTGGCAATTCTTGGGAACCCCATTTTCTCGTTGAAATACAAATGTTCGTAAACTTCATCACTGATGATAATAACGTTATGCTTCAAACAGATCTTACCGATTTCCAGCAGTTCTTGTTTGTTGAAAACTTTACCAATTGGGTTGTGTGGAGTATTGATGATCAATATTTTAGTCTTTTCAGTGATTGTAGCTTCCAATTCTTTGTAGTCAACAGTCCATTCGTCACCTGTAGTGATTTCTGTAGTTAGGTTTTTTGGAGGATTGATTGGAACGTATTTTACGACACCGCCTGGAATTTGAATGTTTGAGATATATTGGTCAAAGAACGGTTCCAACACAATGACTTCGTCTCCCTTGTTGATCAACCCAATAAGACAGGACAAAATGGCTTCATTAGCACCAGTACAGATTTGCACATTTTCAGCATCCAAAGAGTCAGCACCGTAGTACTTCGAGTACTGTTTTATTAGGGATTGCACCAATTGCGGTCTACCCTTTGTTGGAGAGTATTGGTTGTTCAACGGAGGGTCTAGAGATTTCTTGGCAGCGTCGATAGCAAACTTTGGTGGAGAGTATGAGAAGAAACCTTGACCCAAATTGATCAACTCTCTGTCTTTGTTCTGGGCATTGGTCGAGGCAACCGTGGCAGTTTCATTGGTGAAAGACCAAACGTCTTTTGGCGTGTTGATGAATTGCTTGTTTGGAGTGAATTTAAACGTGGACGACATTCTTTTGGATATGTATGGTTTCAGTATGTGTTTCCCAATCATTGTATCTTCAGAGATGGCACACACACACACAAGGTTCATTTACAGTAGTAACATAAGATAAGAGATGTACATGTGTATCAATATCTTAAAGTAATAACTCGAATATATTATGTTAAAACGGAAACTGTGGTACAATATCTTCGGCTTTATATATATATATATACTATCTTTATTGCCTATCTCTCTCTCTTTTTTTTTTGTTCCCGATGCAATAAAAATTTAGAGCAAAAAACTGTGGGTGTTTTTCAATTTTTTGTTTGATTTCTTCATGATTTATTCGGATAACATGGGACCCCCGGACTGTCGGGCCTGTGATTTGCTCGGTGTGTTTGTGGTTTCCTGATCTTGGGTGGATTATGACAATCGACATGGTGATGAGCAAGGGTGAGAGGTTTAATAGGTAGAGCCCTAAAGAAATACACACACACACACACAATGCTATCAAGACTATCCCCTTTTAGAACACAAGTTGCAGTGAAGAGAATACTTTCCCCTACAATGATTCCTGCTCCGATTAAAACTGTCCAGTTTAACAGAACACTATTTGATCAAAAGCAAACAGCTGCTCCTCCACAGTTGCCCAAGGAGGAGCAAGAGGAGTTTGAGAGATTGCAAAAATTGGCTCAGACTAACGACTTGATTGCCCAGTATAACGAAATGGCCACTGAGCAACGTGACGAAGAAGAGATTAAAAAATTGTTGCTGACAAAGGAAGAAAACGATATTGGGCAGATGAACGTGTTCAAGACCATTCCTGAGTTTGAAGGTGATGTCAATCCGGTCACTGGTGAGATTGGTGGACCAAAACAGGACCCCTTGAGACATGGTGATTACTCGTTTAACGGAAGAGTGACGGATTTTTGAGAGGAGGAGATGAAACGAATGAGTAATGAATGGGGTCTCTACCCACAGGAGCGGGGTGGGAGTGGCCACTGTTTTGTGTTTTCCCTGTTTATTGTTTCTTATTGATATGTTTTTTTTTGTATTTCTTTCTTCTTAAAACTTTATATACTTATACACGTGTTTTAACTATTCAATTTGGATTCTAGTTCTCTGGCTACCACCAGAAGCTCATCGTTGCATCCATCAATAATACTCTTGTCTACTTTCAATAGGTCTTGTAGTTCTTTGAAACTGAAAGGGTCTTCCTCTGGAGCAGGAGACAATTCTCTTTGTTGTGTCTTGTTTAGAGATGTCGTTTTCAAATACTCCAACTGATCGTTATATTTCTGCTGTTGTAACACGATCGTGTTGAATTGTAATATTTTTTTTTTCAAATCCATGAACCAGCTTTTTTCACTGCCAGATATCGATCCGTTGGACAGTCTCTTTGAAGTTTCCTCTATATTCTCATCGAGTTTTTTCTTCAAATCTTGAAATCTCTGTTTATGGTTATCAGATTTTTCCAACAACTTTGAAAATCTCTGTGTCTGTGACTGTTTGGTTTCTTCGATCTTGGTTGTACTCTTTAGCAAGTCGTTTCCAGCAATGACTTGTTTCTTCAATTCATGGCTCTGTTTCTGCAAGATTGTATGAATTTTGTAACCAAAACTATTCAGATATGCAATTTTCTTTTTCATTTCGTCACTCAACTCATTCAATACCATGTAAATATCTTCATCTTGTAAATCATCGATTTCTGATAACGGTGTGAATTTTTGATGATCTTCAACTATGCTATCTTTCCCATAAAGACTAGTGTTTTCCATCATTTTCATATCTCTGTGGAGCAAATTTAGTTCTTTTATATCGTTACCCATGTATGCCTTGTGCTCGTGTTGGACAGCGTATTGCTTTGGTTTGTTGGATAGGACAAACTTATTCAGAAACTTTTGAGAGAATGCGTCGTTGTTCTTCGATTGAGTAGACTTTCCACCAATATCTTTTGTTATCAAAGCATTCTCGGAGTCAATAAAAACAAACTTATTCAAAGAGTCCGCATATGTGCACGATGTGGCTCCCTCCTGGATCGTCACGTCACTTTTGATCGAATGGAAGTCCATGAGATCGTTGCTATCTGCAATGCAATCACTCAATTTCAAACTCCATGGAGAGAAATCAAAAACGTAACAGAAGGGACGGTTGTGGTTTTCATTGAGAAAGATCAGTTTATGTGGAATTGAGTCGATGACTGTTGAAACAGGATACCCAATTTCGTGCAACGACAAGAAAGACGTCGATGAAATGAATTCCAATCCAACCAAGGAGCAATTGAACGAGGATATCAACGACGAAGACGTTTCCAGATCGATCGACGACCAAAACATCGGAATGGCCAAATCGTCAAAGCACATGAACAGAGACTGGTCGTTGAAAATCAAACAGAGAACCTCGTTCCCATTCGAAATATCCACAGAGCTCATTTTTACCAAGGAAAGTGAGTACAACTTTGGTGAATACGGTGCAATTTGGAAGGGCCCCTGAATCCCGTATTCTGTTCTGTAATTAAAAGGTATCTCTACAGTAACGTTTTTCTGTTTCTTTATTGGGAAATCATCTTTTTTTGTAGTTGTATCCAAATACAAATGTTCAGATGCAAATTTCATCTGTTTGATCAACGTTCTCATATCATTTGCAGTACAACCTTCTTTGTTCAAATTCTCCTGGTACAAGATATAACTTTCGTTGAAAAGTTCTGTGACCAATAAAGAGTCCATAGTCACAGAGTCTTCAAAATAGGGGAAGAAAGGATAGATACAGTAAACGTCATTTTCTTCACTTTCTGAAAGATACAATTTCAATCCATTTTTACCAAACGTGAATGAACTTAAATTTCCCAAAAAATCGTATTGTGACATGTCTTTGTAGTTGAAATGGGATTCCACATTGCACAGTTCCGATTTGAAATTGAACGTTTCGTTATTCATGTGGAAAACTTCACTAGTCAATACGTTGTACTGGAACAAATCACTGTTTTCCAATAGAACAACCAGTGTCTTTGAAACACTTAGTGGATGCCATTGCAACTCTTTGATCGGACTGGCAAACTCGTTCTCCAGATTTTTGGAAACCAACTCTACCATGTTTTTACTCTTTATGTCCATGATTTTTAGTGTACTTCCTTCGTTGTTGACAAATGCAATAAGGTATTCTCCGTTGTATTCAATAATTTTATTCTCTTTGACCACATCTGAGTTGAACTTGTATATGATCTCGTCATTGCTGTTTTCCTGTTTGATCTCTTCTTCCTCTTCTTCTTCACTGAGCTTCTTGTTTTGTGTGCTAGCAGGCATGATCTTTAAAAAACCAAATGAATCAAATGCAACAATCTTGTTTGAATAACCTGATGCAGGGGAAGGTCTTTTGGAAACAACATGTTTGGTAAAACTGCCATCCAAACGGCGATTTGTCACTAAACTATCGAACATTTATACAGTCTAGTCTCTGAAGTCCAGTCTTTGTGTGTTGTTACTTTATCTTTACTTTGCAATCGATTGATTGTACATCATACATCATGCATCGTAGGACTATAATTAGAGAAACATGATAAAACTGGAAGAGAGAGAGAGAAGAACAATACGCTAACAAAAACAAAAAGAGAAAAAAAAAAATGCATGACGTCTTTATGTCGAGGATTGATCGTTTTTAAAAGAGTTTAAACTCATTACATTCATCCAAAGAAAACAGTGAGAAGGAAAGACCACAATTATCTATTTACTTCAATATCATTCAAACAAGCTCTCTCTTTTTACTTTATTTACACTTGATGCGTATCTACATACATATATACATGATTGTTGTTGTTTTTTATGTGGTATGATAATGTTATTTTTATCTCAAAGTACACTAATTATATGGTATATGGCTTTTTCATTTCTGTATTTCGATAACCAAAGAAAGAACAAAAAATGAGTTTGTAACGACCATTAGTGAGATAAAAGAAAAGAAAAGGACATACGTGAATATCTCCACTAACCAAACGTATTTCTATTCTTGATCTTCAATCTGTTGGAAATTCTCAACTGTTTTTTTCTCAGAGCAAGCTCTTCGTCTTTGGATATATTGGTTGGCATCACATCGGGGACTTTCTCGTCCAAGACGCTCCACAACCACGACGGATACTCCGAGTCTTGTAAGGCCACAGGTTCATCGCCTGTTTTTTTGATTTTCAAATTCAACGGTGTTCCAGCTTTGCACGATGAAACAACAGTATTGTTTGCAGTTTTTTCTGTTTGAGCAATTGTCGATCTTGCGAAAGTTCTCACCAATGCAATGTTGTTTAGTCTGGCTATACTCTTGAACATCTTGTCTCTGTATATGTATATATATCTCTCTCAGGGGGGTTGGGTTCTTGCCTTTGGTCTTTCCGAATTGAATAACCTGGCTATGTGTTGAACTTTCTTTTATAGATTTCTATTTTTTCTTACTCAAGAAAGAAAGAAAGAAAAAAAATTGTACGCAGAGTAATAATTTGTTATAAAAGAGTCGCGTGATACAATAGAGGTTAATAATATATATATATTGATTAAAACCAATTATATGCATATGTAATAAAAACATAATACCATTATACCAGTATTGCAAAGATATATTTCACAATAACGTTCATGAATAAGGACGATGCAATGTAGTAGCACAGTTTAGGACTGAACACACTCCATACAAACAAGTGGTACTTGCTAATGAAACACGAAAGAACTAGGAACCCACCAAATACTGTAGAGAAGATTAGTGAATCTCGTTTGTATTGCTTGCTGTGTGTGGTGGTTCCTACTAGCCCCCAGTATATGGACGGACTGTAGTTGGATATGTTCATCAGCAGGCCCACCGTTATGATGTTGTAGTTGTTCGAGATACCGTTGTATGCGTTGGTAAGATTAACTGTGTTGATTGAATTTGTTCTACCAAATTGGAAAAACGATAAATGTTCTAACAGTAGTGTCCAGATCGGTATGTATTCTTGTGGAATGATACTGCTATTGTTTCCAACATCAATGGTGCACTGTTTCAAGATATAGAATATTCCAAACAATGGGATGTTTTTAGAATCAGATTGTACTATTAGGAAAAAAGTTATTAGGTTTATCTGTATTTCATCGATTCCCCTCTTTGTCTTGTTCATAGTGATTGAATATATCTTGTTGACTAGTAAACAACTTCCAATGAATTTGAACACTGATCTGGCATTTTCTACTAGATCTTCGTTTGTGTGGATACCTGCAGATAGTGCAATCTTTCCAACAATTGGCCAGTCAGACACGTTGAGATGTTCATTGATAATACACCAATTCAATTTGTAAGCAAACGTCGCATATGATCCTAGAAGTAGCATGGCAATGAAAACCAATTTACTACTACTACTACTACTACCGTAGCAACTCGGTAACATTACTGCAACAAGATTCACATACCACAACACTTTAGAAGGAATCAACTTGGATAGAACAGAGTCGTATTGAAACTTTTGACCACTGTTGTTCCATCCTCTGATAACTCTAAGACAGCACAGCCCGATGATGAACTTGAACCAACTTTTAAACGAGAAGCTAGATCCCTTCAACAGGAAACATCCACAGTAGAACAAAATAGTAACCCACCACCATATCTGGTGTTCTTCTTCAATAAAACTACTCCCAAATGTGCTCACACCTAATAAAACAGAAATCCCGACAATCAACATATAGTGCACAGATATTTCAAATGTAGTGTACAACGTGATCACATTGACAATTACGAAAAGTGCAATACCGTACAGCAATGCTCTATGGTTATATTCTGTGGATTTCTGCAACAGTTGCTCTTGAATGTCAAGCATTTCCGAAAACAACTCATTGACATCTTTATTTTTCTTGTCTTTATCCGGAGTATTATTTCCTGCAAGTCTTATCAATTGTTTATAGTTTTGTTCAATGTGGAACCTTTGCATAACATTATCACCAATCCAGGGTAATAACTCGGGTATGATGACTCCCACATTATTGATAGGAATTGGCAAATGGAACAATGCCATCAAAGTCGGTACTAAATCTATCTGTGTTGTTTTCTGTAGATATTGGTAGTCCGCATTCTTGTGGACAACAGGGGCATGTTCCTGTTCTGAGAACTCAAACTTCTTGGAGATGAAGCATAACGCAGAGGAGGTTTCGCCTGCGGATGATCCACCGTGGTTCCCCAAATCGTTCATTCCGTGATCCCCCAGAACAACCATCAACGTATCGTCATCTAGCTTGTTGTACAACTGTTCAAAAATAATCTCATCCATTTCTATCTGCTTGGGTTTCATGAATGGTGAGTATGCTCCGCCTTTGTGGCCAATGTGATCCAATCCAAGGTAGTGTAAAATCAACACATCCCACTCATCCTGGCGATCCATGTTGGGCTTAACGTGTCATGTCACGTTGTGGTCCACTTCGATAAAATCGCTAACAAAAAACGAGTTTGTTCCTTCAAAGTCTACAAAATATCTATCGTTCCCAAACAACTTTAACCAAGTGTCGTCGCCGTAGAACTTGATCTTGTTGAAACTTCCAGATTTGTAAAACTGTTTGATGATGGAATCCTGGTCTTCCAGAGTAGAGCTCGAATCTCCCTCTGCAACATTAAGAATCGCGTCCAAGAATATCGGTGTTGATCCCGTGGTGATCCCTTTCAACCTTGGAAGTGTTACCGTTGGTGGATTTGAATACGCAGTGAACCCAATTGCCTTACCCTGGTTCAACAGACCGTGCAAGTTGTGGAAATGGGATATATCTTTTTGATACAAGAAGTCGGATCTCAATGCATCAATAACAACAACAACAAGCTTCTTGAACTGAGGTTCTTGTTCAGAAATATTGTGCATCACAGCCATGTCATATGGTTCAGCATCTCCCTTGAGCAATTTCTTTGAAGGAAAGTACCCAATGGCAAACACAAATATCGCCACAAGCTGGCACACGGTCAACACAAAATACCACACCGTTTCTCTCCTCATTTTTTCTTCTCTCTTTGTGTGTGTGTCTTCAACTCTTCTATGTTTCAAGTAACCATTGGTGCAATTGCTTGTTGAAAAATGAGTTTTCGTTTCATTTTAAGCATAAAGGTCAACACGTGATGTCAAGACATTTGAGGTAATTCACTTTGTTTTGTGTTATGTTATATGTTATTTTATTTATGTATAGACTAATTGAATAAACTACACAGGACTATTGGGGCAGAGATCTGTAAGACTCGTTGAAATTATTGGAACGGATTTCCCTTCTGTTCCGAAGATGGTTCGCCTGTTGCATGTTGCTTTGGAGCATTCATGTTCCCAAGAGGAACACTTTCCATTTCCGGGCGTAGCGACTCCATGGTATTGGCACCTTGGTAGTACTGATCTCTTGCATAGTCCACACTCTGGCCTGCTCCTGCATCTGCTGTTGGTGCTGGTTGGTAGTATTTTTGCTCGTAGAAGTCTAGACTCCCTACGTATTGCGGATCGTTATCTTCTAAACTTTCTTTCTTGTTTTTTCTACGGATATGCAATATTATGAATAGGAAGATCACTGAAACCACAGCTATCGGAATCACTATAGCCAAGATAATAGTTTTCTTGAAATTAGCGGCTGCTGGTTTCTCACACTGATTTTTATCTCCAACACATTCTTCCGTTTTCCTCTTCAGTAGATTTATGGCATTGTATATGTGATCAGACATTTCTTATTTGGTATGTGATCCTTTTGTTCTTTCACTCTTGTACGTTTTCACTTGCACTTTCTCTCCTTCACACTATCTCCTATGATATAATCACAACACTACAAGGAACGAATGGAAAAGAACAGATATTTATAGCCTCTTTCCTTATGGATAGTTTTTTCAATCTCGGCGTTAAATTCTTTTTTTTTTTTTTTTCTCCTATTTAATCAGTAAGAAGAAGAAGAAGAAGAAGAAAAAAGAAAAAAAATTCAAAGAAAAATGTTTAAACAATTGAAGACCGATAGTTTAAACAAACAAACAAACAAACAAACAAACAAACAAACAAAAAAAATGATTAAACCTTATCAAAGATGCTATTGTTACTTATTGGTATTATTGTACATACGATACACAGGACTTATTGTAGAAGTTCGTCTCTATAATGAGGTTGGAAATTACAATATTTAGCCATTCTCTTGGAATCTCTCTTTTTATCTTTAATTTCATGCTTCCAAGCTCTCTTTGTAGCGGCAATTTCTGTTTTATCCATTAGTGCAACAAAATGTCTAGTTTCTGCAGCCACCACCGTACCTTGACCCTCAGTCAACACTCTTTCCGGTTTGGCCACTTGTTTGTAGTATCTCTGTAAGGATCTATGACCGACTTTGACACCGGTTGGTAAGTATAAGTTTTCTCCATCGTTGTATAGGTAGTCTTCTGGGATGTATTCTTCTTCTTCGTCTTCCTCATTGTCTTTTTTACCTTCTTCTCCTTCCTTTTCTAGATCTTCTTCCGATACATCTTCCCAACTTTCGTCATCGTCATCGTCACCTTCATCTTCTGCAGCATCAGCATTGTCATCATTACTCTTTTTAGGACTATAAGAACTGGTAAAATCATAATATTCACTAATTTCTAATTTTTCATTTTCATTTTCGTATGGAATTTTACAATGTCTTTTCATTAACATATGAGCTTGAACTGCTTGAAACGATCTTCCCTGATATGAACAACACAAACACATATTACCAAATGCAATTTTTTCACTAAGATATTTAACAAGACCTTCTTTGTCTTGTAAATATTTTTGTTCAGGTATATAGAATCCATGTTCTAAAAACATATGTTGTAAATTAGATTCAAAATCGGGAAAAATTCTTTTTTTAGTACAAAATAGACATTGTTCTAATGGAATTTCTATTTTATTGGCAATTTTCTCGGCCATGATCTTTTCTGCTAGTTGTTCTTCTGTTAGATCTTCTTCTGGAATATCGCTGATGTTCAATTTGTTCATTTCACTTTCCAATTCGTCTTCTTTAGAGACTTCTGGGATTTCAGGGATTTCAGAGACTTCTGGGATTTCAGAGACTTCAGAGACTTCAACAACTTCAACAACTTCTGGGACTTCAGAGACTTCAACAACTTCCTCGGAAACTTCTTTCAAGGGAACACCATTCTTCATATTGGCCATCATACTTTCCTTAGCCTGTTCCAACAATTTCCGTTTCTTTTCTAATAATTTCTCTTTTTCCAATCTTCTCATTTCTTTCTTTGTCAAAGTTGTTGTTTTACCCTTCTTATTACTATTACTATTTTTATTCTTTAATTTTTCTTCATTATCTTCTGTTTTACCATTATCTTCACCGTTGATACCCATAGAACGAACTTTTTCATTAAAAACAGGTTCAGTAATTGGTGGTAATTGAGAAACTCTTCTTTTCAAATTATATCTGTGCCAATCATTTTTCATATGTTCTCTTTGATCAACAGAGTTTGTAAAAGTGATCAAACACGAATTACATGTATAAACATTGCTCGACATGGTTTTCTTGTATCTTGTTGTGTTTTTGTCTTTTACTTCTATTACTTTAACTCCTATATATATATATATATATATTACATAGTACAATTAAATCGAATCTCGTACTCACTCAATTGATATCTCTCTTTCCCGATGAGAAAGGTGAAAGAAAGAAAAAAAAAAATTTGAACGAAAAAGAAATGTTAAAAAAAAATTGAAGATGGGATTAGACGTCAGAAACAATTTACGTCGCACAGAAAAGTTTCATATTCCCTAAATTAGAGATGACGATGATGATGATGACGATGATAACGATGATCTCTTTCTTGATGACTTCTCTAACCACTGTTTGATTTGTAAATTAATAATGAACATGTATATAGGAATCACCAGCAAGTTTACTACGATCCCTAGAAACAATTGCAACCCCCATAGGAAACTCTTGTTCCAATTCTTGTTCAAACCCATATCCAATCCCATTAGAAACCATCCTATTGTATCTGTAGTAATATCGTCATAACCCTTGGTCAAACTTTTAATTATTCTACTAACACATTCTTCACACGATATAGCTACTGATGTTCCCTCTATGATCTTGGTAATTTCTGGTTTATATCTATTTTCTTCTTTATAACCTTCACTTTTAAAATTCCCCGGATATACCATTGATATTCTTCTATTTGGATATTCTTGTCTTAATATACTAATTAATGTTTTCAATGCTGTTTTCAAAGGTGCATATTGAGAATATCCAATAAAGGGGAAAAAAATCGTTACACTACTGAAAAAAATTAAATGTTTACATGAACTGTTTAAAATTATCTTGGATAGATATAATGAACTTAAATAATTCATCGATACTCCTTGTGATAGTTCTTTTAAACTATGATCTTTGAAAAGTTTTGGTTGTGTTCCACCAGCAATGAAAAAAGTCATTGATATTGGAATATTTTTAAGTTTAGGCTCTAATACCGTTTCAATATCTTCTACCGATGATAAATCGCATGGTTGGTAGTACAATCTGTTCCCCCCACCATTTCCCGCATGATAGTTATTCAATATATCATAGTTATCATCACAAGTAATTGTTGTACAAGCTTTAATCAATTTTTCTTTAGATCTACTAATTATTATAATTTTTGTATTTTCAGTATTTTTATATATGAAATGTGCTAATTCTCTACCTAGACCTTGAGATCCTCCTGTTATTAATACAACTTGATCCTCTATTTGAAATTTCATCTTTACTTTGTCTTCTCTCTCTGTCTTCTCTGTCTTGTCTCTTTGCATATATTATCAACAATAGAGAGAAAGAGAAAGAGAAAGAAAGAGAAAGATATCGGTAAAACACGCGTTTTATACCAAATACACACAAAGATAGATAAATAATACGAAACAAAGTAATTCAACTTTTCATAAACAGTTGTTATAAGGGTATATGTACAGGTAGTAATATATATATATATATTAATGAGTATTAATAAGTATTAATAAGTAATTGTATAAAAGACAAATCATTTCTTTGTTTGTTGTAGTTTATGTTCTTCATATTCTTTCTTTAAATTTTCTAATTCATTGGCATCAATAGGAGGTATAGGAATATCACTAAAATCACCATCTGTATGTAAGAAATTATAAGTATAAGTATAAACACCAGCTGTAACACCTAACAATATTCCTAATCCAATAATATTCTTAACGAAAAAGGGTCTTCTTGCTCTTAGCATAGCTGGTGTCATCTTAAATGTAACTGGGTCTTGGTACCGTGATTGTTCAAATGCCATGTTGATTGTCTTCTTGTCTTGTTGTCTTCTCTTGTCTCCTCTTCTGTTAATCTGGGGATATAATTAAAGAAGTTACGTTCTCTCTCTCTCTCTCTCTTCTTTCCAAAATGAGAATAAAAAAAGGATAAAAAAATAGTTATTGTTTGTTATAATAATGTGTTACCCTCTGTGTTTTTTGTTTTTTTAAAATTTTAAAGAAATTTTTCACTTTTCTTCTCTCTGTCTACGAATTTCCATTATTGTAAAAGATTTCGATAGTTCGTTGGTATATAGATATGTACAGGGTTCTCTTCTCTGTGTACAACACACTCCCCAAAAGTAAGGATAAGAACCACCAAAGACACCAATGAAACCTTCTTTTACAAGTCTGGCGGCCAAGTTCAAGTTCAGTAGATCCAAGTCTCATAGAGACGCAATGTTGAGAAATTTAACATCTCAAGTATTACAACATAATTGTATTATTACTACAGAAACCAAATGTGCTGCTGTTCAAGAAGAAATTGAAAAATGTATCACATTTGCTAAAAAACGTAATAGTGGTTCTGTTGAAGATAAAAAATTATATACTGAACAACTATTGAAAAAAGTTTTTTTTAGAGGTGAAAATCATGATTTGTTAAGAGAAAAATTAGATAAATTAGCTACAGAAACTTATAAAAATAGATCTAGTGTATTTACTAGAATTATTATATTAGAACCAAGACAATTTGATAAATCTCCTCAGAGCATGATTGAATTGGTTGGTTTACCCGTTTTTAATAAAGAAACAGGTGACGTTATAAAGGGTAATATGAAATTATGGTTACTTTGTAAAACATTAATTAATCAAGAAGAAGAAGAATAAGAGTTATTATCATTATCAAAAGATGGTGGTTTAAAAAAATTAACTTTACAAAATTTTAATAAAATAATTAAATCAATGGATTTTAATGAAAAAAATGAATTTTTTAATAAAGATTTATTAAAAATGAAAATTTTAATTAAAAAAGAATCAAATCCAAATCAAATATATGATGAAAATATAGAATTATTAAAAATTAATAAATTAAAGGAAAAATTAATAAAATTTAATGAATTTAAAGAATTGGATAAATTAAAATTTTACAAAAATTATAATAAAGTATTGGAAAGACCAGATTGGCAAAAAAATTTAAAAAATGCTGAAAATTATTAAAAAAGAAAAAGAATCAATTACTTGTATATAGATATGTATGAAAATAAAAATTAAGCAATATAATTACCATTTAATTCATTAATAGCTTTGCATAATATATGCCAATTTATAGATCTTTTCTTTAAAGGATCTCTGTTTAAAAGTTCTTCAAATTTTAATAATTCATACATAAACATAAGATTCGGTTGAATTATTATGTTTAATCTACGAACTCTAACAAATGTATATGCTTTTATTAAATCCAAATTTAAAGATTTCATAACTTCAGCAATAACAACTGTAGCAGATCGACTAACTCCAACCATACAATGTATTAATATTTTATTCCCCATTTGTCTTTGTTTTTCAATAAAAGATAATATAGAATTGAATGAATGTATTAATGGATCTTTACCATTATCTGCAATATTATCAATATGATATATGGTAAATCCGTTTGTTTCAATAATTTCTGATTCAGATGTATGATTTCCTGTTTTATAACTATTAATCCAGTTTAATCTTTCACCAACAGATATTATACAATTTATTCCTAATTTTTTTAACAATTCATAATTCTCTGCATGTTTTAATGATCCTAAATACATATATTCTAATATTCTCGAAGGTAATGGTCCCTTTAATGTCATCAATTTATTCTTACTGATATCTGTAGAAAAAAACATCTTGGTAAATTCTTCATTGGTAATCTCTTTTGATGTACATCTATTTGGATTCTTTGGTGATTTATCCAATAATAAATTTTGTAAATAAAATAAAACTTGTAAATCACTGGGGAAAAGGAAAAATGGTCTTTTTTGAACCGTATGTAGATAGATTATTGCATCTTCCATTGTTAAATTCTGTGAGTATATTGTATATGCAACAGTAAGGAAAGAAGTCTCCGTGTACCCATCTGCACTATATATCAATACATTAGCACCGTCACCACCACCACCACCACCACTCTGTGATGAAACCCCCGCTGGTAGAGATAACTGGTGAATCAAATCTATGAATTGGAAAATCATCTTAATCGTCAAAAGAGAAAGACTTCCTAAGCCAATCAACCCTGAGGCTGGGAAACTCAATTGTTTATTTGGAGGTTCGTTTTTCAAATGTTTTTCCATAAAATAATCATATATCTCATCGTTCATTATACCTTGGTTGTTCTTAGATGTGTGTGAATCTTTTTGCAAACAGTCGTCACACGACACAAAATATTTCCACTGTACGGGTGGTAAGTTGAACAGCAACTTATCGTTGGCCATATAGTCGTCCACTTTCAAATTGGAAATATTGCATATAGAATTTTCCAAATCGTAGTAGTAGTAAAAATTCTTCTTATGGTTGTGCGTATTTCCAGACTCTTTGAACATCTTGAACAACTCGCAGTCTATAGAGTTCCCACACCACACCGTCTCCGTGCTGTCTATTGGTGATGCACTCGATATCTTTGACACTTCCAATTTCTCTCTATAGTACAAGTCTTTTTCCCAATTGTTTAAAATAGTAGCATCGAACTTCGAAACCAACTGCGTCTTCTCTTTAAAAAGAGTTTTACTCTCCATGAGCGGTGTCCCAATCAGCGCATGTTGAACGGTTTGTGGATGCGGTATGTAGACCAAATGGTACGATCTTTCTATATTTTGAAACTTGTACCCTGATCTTTGGAAATTCAACTCTAAACTCATTCTCAACAATTTAAGAACCGTTTCACAAAAACAATGTGTGTTCTCATCACCTTGGTTGAAGCAATACACAACAATCTTGGAACTCAATTGAAGATTTTTCCCCGCTTGGATATCAAACCTTCTAGACATCTTGGGCTCGTGTTCCTTGTTACAGCTATTGATTGAACTCGATCTTACTCTGTTGTGTTTCAAATTTTTTTTCTTCAATCCATATTGACATTGTCCCACATCGTCTATATTCAATATGGGTAAAATATTCGATTTCAAACAGTAATCATATAGATCGTGAAACGAAGTTTCTGTTTCAAATATTTCCATAGACAAAAGTGTCTGTTCACTCTCTATAATCGAATACAACTCTTCTTTGAAAATACCCAATGGCATAAACAAGTCACGAGCATCTACCGAGTTGAACAAGATCCCACTGTTTTCAATGTATTCGGGCTCGTTATGTGCATCAAACATCCCATACGGACCACTTCTGATAATAGTGATGTTGTTTTCTATATAATCGTTGCACTCTCCACTATTAATCGGATTTTGCTGTTCTTCTTGCTCTTGCTGCGTGGCATCGGCATCATACGACGTTTCAGTCATATGTAGCCAGGGGAACATCAGGTGTCCCTCTGGTATGGGAGTATTCAGATTCTTCAATAGCAACTCGTTAGTCTGATCAAGCGAGATCTTTTCGTATTCAAATTGTCCCTCCAACGTAGCAGTTGACAATTCGATATTCCCATTGCTCTCTTTACCACATCTTTTCCTCTTCTTGTTGTTATCGTCGTCACTCTCTTTGTAAATGTCTCTAACCAAAGAAGTGTTAATCATTGTGTGGTTTTTGTTCTTATTATTCCTGATAAATATATATGTGTGTGTATATATATATATATATATATCGTTATTCTTTATTTGTTCTACCAGCAAACAACACGTTATCCAATCCAGTAGTTTTGTTTCTTGTACTTATGGTTATCCATGCACAGTTCCCACTTTCTTACTGACTTTCTTTCTGTATACTCTTAATACCATACATTCAAATCAAGAAAGTATTAGATACAAAATATGGTTATCTCAACCGTTAATCAAACCCAACAAACATAAAAAGGGTCTTTTTGAGATATGAATCTCACCCGAACTTGATTTTTTTTTTTTCTGCTTCTTTTCCTGTTTTCCACAGATTTTCGTGTTCTCCGATTTCCAATGAGAAAGATTATCAACAAACACCAAAAAGAAGAAGAGAAAAAGAGCAATCGCACAAGTCCATATACACATTAGAAGATGTCAGTCAACGATTTACACGACGTCAGCAGTTCACTTAAAAAGATAGACAATGTGTTGTTGTTACCGCTGATGAAAATTAAAAAAATATGTAAGAAAGATCCAGACTATATTCTACAAGCCAACCAAGCCACCGTTCTCGCAGGTTTGGCAACACAGTTATTCATAGAGACGTTTACCGAAGACTGTTTGTTGAGTGCGTCGTTGAGAGACAGTAATAGTAAAAACAAGATTAAGGACAGTGTAGGAGAAAACGAAACAGTACACAAATTGAGAGTAGTTTATGACGATTTGAGTAATATTGTTTCACAAAATGAGAAATATTTTTTCTTACAAGATATAATACCAAAACAAAAACATTTAGCTGGATTGGTGAAAGAAAATAAAATAAGATATAGTATATTGGAAAATGGTCAACAGACGTTGAATTTCCAGAATTTGAGTAAAGATGCTGGACCTTTGTCTGATAACGATACCGTAAAAGATGCAGAGGGAGACATTGCATTGGAAGAGGAAGAGGAAGAGGAAGAGGAAGAGGAAAACGAGGAAGAGGAAAACGAGGAAGAAGCAGACGGAGAAGCAGACGGGGAAGCAGAACAACCAAAGAAAAGAGAGTTGGAATTGATAGATTTTGGTATTGACAATAGCAGTGACAACGATAGTAACAGTGATGACGAAGGGCTAAAGACTGCTGAATGATCTCATGGTCAATACCCCCCCCCTCTTTGTACTCACCTTTTTTTAAATACGTATTATTTTGTAATCTCTTAGATAGTTGCACAATAGTTACCCTGTTGCTATATTTTTGATTTTTGTTCTTTTTTACCCTTGATATCGCATATTGCATATTCCTTCTCTAATAGTAGACTGTATGCATATAGACACTCACATATGATGACTATACATACACAGCAAGACAACAAGACTCCACAGCAAAGATGGGTTTATTAGATGGTGATGATGACAAAAACAGCAACAAAGCTTTAGAAACTCACACCGATAAGAGTGGGAAAGAAAACAACAAACGGATGATTGGAGAATGGTAGAATCATACAACAGATTTATACTCCTCATTGATGCAAGAACAAAATGCCAATTTCAACGAGATGTTGAACAAGAAATACGACGAAGCCATGGGAGTGACCAATGAGATCATAGGCCATATTCTTGACAATCTAGGTGTTCCGGGAAACATGTCAAACCCTTATAAGATTCAAAATATGTTGGACGATGAATTTGAACAGTCCGATAAGAAAGAAATCAATACACAAAAGACATCTTCGTTGTATGCTTTTAAGAGTCCCAACGACAAACAATACTCGACATGTCTTGAAGCTAATGGAACTAGTGTTTGGGATACAAATGGGTTTTGGAGATGTCTATTTTCCTCCGAATACATCTCTAAACACGCTTCATCGCCATCTCTTATTGGGAAAAACGAACTTTCCATAGAAGATGTAGAAAATGACAAAGATCACACGCTAGGGGTTTTCTTCAAAGACTATACCGGATATCTATCATGGAGAAATCAAATGCTGAACCTTAAGAGAGAAAAAGATGTAGAGACCAATAGAGATGTTACAGGAGAGTCTAGCCTTGTAAGCTACGTCAAGAACGACTTGGGCAAAGAAGAAATCAAAGAAAGCAGAGTGTTTTACTCAAATGGTACTACCAAGATAATAATAGAGAAAAAATTTGTTCCACTAGATGGATCCAATGCGATAGAATCAAGAGAGGAAGAGATGGTTCCTAAAGAGACGCCTTAGACGTGGGTTTGAAGTGCACACACACACACTCATATATGAATATATACACGTTTGTAAATAGAAAGAGTATGATCATCCTCATTGTTATCTTGATTTGATTAAAACATGAAAATGAAATAATGAAAAAAAAAAAGGAAGAAAGACAAAAAAAATAAATGCGGTTTGGGTGGATCGAACACTCGACCTTCAGATCTTCAGTCTGACGCTCTCCCAACTGAGCTAAAACCGCTTATTTTATAGAATCTGTTGTAACTTGTAGTCACCCTACTTGAGTTTAATTATTGCTATTGCTCTGAGTTGCTCATTGCAGAATACAGCCTTTTGAAAAAAGATACAACCAATCATGATGAGGTTATTGCAGTCATGTTCATATATGTTGAGCGTACATTACGTGTCTAATCACATACTACATGTAGTTCATTGTTGTTTTATATATATGTAATGTATAGTTGTTGTTGTTGTTTTTCTGTTGAAGATAGAGAGTCCATAAAAAAAACGAAGACCATATTATGCAACTTGGTTCACTCAAGACTTGAAACTGGAAAGTATGGAATGCTGTATTAGACCATCGCACTATCATAACTTACATGATACTCTTCACTTTGATCATCTCTTTTGCGATCATTGTGGTATCATCTTTTGAATAAATCATTTGATATATTTGTGTAGTCAAGTTACCCTCTCTCTTTCTCTCTCTGCATAGTAACAATGAAAATTTGAGAAAGAGACAATAACAACAACGAGAGAACAAGAGAAGTAAATTTTACCGAACATGGATTTATAATAGTTATTTCAAACCATTAAAAGAGAGATAGAAAAGACACACAGACACAGAGAGATTTAAAGAAGAAAAGATGGATAGAAAGTTTATTGCTAGGGTCAAATATATGAATGACTTGCCACCGCCGCAATTGCCTCCGAAGTTGCTGAAATACACACCTGATGAACAAAAACATCTATCCAATGAGATCAGTAATCCTTCTTTGATTACACCATTGTTTACGAAAAACGACATAACGCCATTGATCAAAGTCAACGAAGATCTAGGGATGGAGGTGGATTTGATGAAGTTCCCCGGTGTTCTAGACATGAGCGATGATAAACTGTTGTATGGTTTTTATAATGTTAAATTGGCTAATGAAGATCGTATTCTTTTAAGAAATCCAAGAGTAGACAGATTGACTAAAACGGATATCTCTAAAGTCGGTTTTTTGAGAAGAACAGAATATACCAGTAGTACGTTGACTTCAAGACCTCAATCAACTTCTTCTGCTGGTTCGACCATGTTTTTAAATAAACCGAGACAAGGCAATGGAAGAAAGAGAAGACATAACGGAGATAGTAGCGTCTCTAACGGGTCTGTGACTCAGGAAGAAGATTTCAACTCTGAAGAAAGAGACGATTTGATCAGATTGGATAGCAAGAAATTGGTAAGAAAGATAGAATCGAGTTTCCAAACTTTGGACATGGGAAATTTAAACACTTACAAACATCCTGTCAAGAAACAAGTGAAAGCTACGAAAGTTTGGAACTTCTTACCAGATACAGTATCCATGGATGAAAAATTCTTCATGGTGAAATTAGTAGGGTCTGCAGTATTGGATAAACATGAAAGAGATCAACTAAGTCTAAACACTGCGATTTTCAGATCTGTGGAATTGAGTGAAGATGACTGGGTGTCGTTCTACAGTTTGACGGATAAATCTAGATCTCAACAGTTGATAGGCGAGATGCAACATGTCTTGGAAGACCAACAGACTTTAAAACAAAGCGATACTTTTAAATACAAAAGAATAAGAGATTTCAACATGAACCACGTTCCCTTTAACGATTATGAAGATTTGGCTATATCTTTCAACACGGATAAAAACACAGCTTTCTACAAACCACTACAATCTAAAGTGGAATTGAAGAAAAGAAGAGTCAATGACTACATCAAACCTTTGGTGAAAGAACACAATGTGGACCAAATCAATATCGTTTTCAAAAACCCGTCCATGGAGGAACAAATAGTGAAAGACAAACTGAGATCAGAGTACGATCCTATCGATTTCCCAGACGTCGAGTAGACTGCGCGCGACATGTGTGTAGTTTGTGTATATATATGTGGGTGTATACTTTTGAACGTAACTTGTTTTCATTGCTTAAAAATGATGCATCATTATATGTCAGTTAAGCTTCCCAAACCTCCAAATTTTGTGTGTGTGTGTTTTTTCCCTGTTTTGTTTTTTGTTTTTTTTTTTTTCACTCTTGCACTCATTTTTCATGTGTGCTTATTTGGATGCATGTTTCTTATCAGTGCGATAGAGAAAAAACAGCAAACAACAAACACAAAGAATGAGCTTGAAAATTGAATCTGAAGTGGCCACATGCGGTGGTAAGTTGTTGAAGTTATCGCACGAGTCTGAGTCTACGCAAACCCACATGGACGTCAATGTCTACGTGCCATGCCAATTCTATGGTCCTGAAAATAATAACTCGCCAAAGCAAGGGAAAATTCCTACGCTATTCTACTTGGCCGGTTTGACTTGCAACCCAAACACAGGGTCTGAAAAGGCATTCTGGCAAGCACAGGCTGACAAGTACGGGTTTGCTGTCGTTTTCCCAGATACATCCCCAAGAGGTGACTCTGTTCCTGGCGATCCGGAAAACTCATGGGATTTCGGTCTTAGCGCTGGCTTTTATGTCAACGCCACCGTTGATCCCTTCAAGAAGAACTACCAAATGTACGATTATGTTCACACGGAGTTGCCTCAGGTTTTGCAGTCGAGTGTGGAGATTTTCCAGGACAAGATCGATTTCCAAGAAAACGTGTCCATTACAGGACACTCTATGGGTAGGTTTGGTGCTCTTAGTGGGTTTTTGCAAAACACGCATAAATACAAATCGTGTTCAGCCTTTGCTCCTATAGTCAATCCAAGTGTCGTGCCTTGGGGAATCAAGGGCTTTTCAGGATACCTTGGTCCTGATGCAAGTGCTCTTTGGGACCAATACGACCCTTGCAAGTTGGTGCAGAAAATCAATAACCCAGATAACAATTTGAAAATTTTGATTCACATGGGTACAGCTGACAAATTTTTGGAAAGAGAGTTGAAACCTGATCACTTGATTCAGGCTGCTAAGGGCACGAGCTGGGAACAAGCGATTGACTTGAACATTGTGGAAGGCTTTGATCATTCCTATTACTTCATCAGCACATTTGTCCCTGAACACGCCAAGTTTCATGCAAAATATTTGGGGTTGATCTAAATAGCTAAATAGTGTCATACAAACTTACATAGTCCTAATCACATAATAACAGCAGATGACTGCCAGCCTCCTGTCGTAAGCTTTATACACGTGTAGTTCTCGCTTAGATTGTGTGTGATCAACTGCGGCTCTGTAACTCTGATATCTTGATATCCCTCTCTGTATCCGATTTTCAATTCGCTGCACACGCGAGCAGGAGACCCTAATCCCAAGCTCCCACACTGTTGTGATTCCAATCCAAACGAGTACAACTTGCCCCTGGAGGAAAGCAGAATAACATGGTAGTCCCCAAACTGCACTGATTCTATTGTGACACCGGGTATTTCAATGTGACGTACATCCATCATCTCTGGCCCGTTTACAGTGCATGTGGAGACTTTCCCATACTTGGTGAAAATAGCCAATTTATCTTTGAAACCCTGGATTCTCTCAACATCGTTGGAAACCAACATTTTTGTTTCCCCCTTGTGGTATACGTGAACACTGTTGGTCTTCTTATCGACATAAGCACATCTCCCATCTTGCAACGCCACGTACTCTGAAACGTCTTCTGTGTTTGGAACTATCTCGTAATCTGAACAAGTGGCAAAGAACTTATCGTTTTCATTAACAGCGTCTCTTGTTCTCCAAACCATGATCCCTAACCCATATCTGTGGCACGAACTAAAGTCCCATCCACATTTGATATCTCTCACAGGATAGTCGGCTGGCTTTATTCCATCCCTCTCTACAAAAACCAATTTGATTCCTTGAATCGTGTCGGGACCATCCCATATGAACACATTCGAATCCTCACCAAGAGCCAAAAAGTGGCATCTTCCAGAGCTTACTTTCGTGAATTTTGTCACGTCTCTGACCCCATCGTACCCAGAGGGACATTTGTCGTAGAAGATTTCGGGCAAAGATGATCTGCTCACCATGCGTTTGACATAAGGATTGTGGCCTAAACACTCATTCAAAACTCTGTCCACAATCTGGTCGTCCTCTTGACTCCCACTTCTTGACTTCGGGGTGTTGTATCTGCCGAGAAGTTTTGTTATATGTACATTGGAGTTCCTGATCAAAGATATCAACGACCCATGATCAATCTGGCCGTCTGCTGGCTGGAAAAACTTGTTCCCGCCATGGTAGCTTTGTCCCGTGGAGTACAATTTCCCGTTGGCGGTAATCAACTGAATGGAAAATCCACCGCTGGAAAGATCCACGATCGAGTCTGAATAATCATTCGACATATTCTTCCCGAACGGCACTTTGCACGGAGCGTTCACTCCAAGAGCAGTTCCTCTGTGACTCAGTCCATTCATAAGTTCCTTTTGCGCAGCGATAGAAAGATCAAAGTTTTGCACTGTGTAACCTAGCCTCGAGTTCCGCATACTTCCCCAACTGTATAGCTGCGCATTCAACACTCTCTTGCTGTATAGATCGAGCCAGCTGTGTTTGTCAGAAGAGTACACCTCTCCCAATATAGCAAGCTCAGTAGGATCGTGGCCAAACGATAGTTCGTATAGATCGTTCTGATAGTACGTAAGCAAAAGCTGGTGGTATTTCTTGTTCAAAACTGATAGCTTGAAAAAATCCTTGGTGTCTGTCAAGTATGGAAGTACGACTTCGATAATGTCATCAAATGTGGTTGCTTTCATATCAGGTGTGTGGTGTGGTTTGTCTTTGACCGATGCTTCTCTGTGGGGGGGATCCAATTAATGCTGATAAGAAAACTGTACTTCGTTATCAAAAAGAATCATTATTAAGGGAATTAAACTTGACACGTTTAACTCCGCGTCGTATCTCGTGAACTCGCACAATATGTGCCTGAACGCTCATCACAATTAAACTCGGATATAGCGACAGGTCGACAAATAGGATGCAAAAAAGTTTAGAAATATACAATGTTTTCTATATATACATATATACATACACAGGAGAAACATGGGGCTGTCTTACAACAAGTTTATTGTGTTAAAAACCACCTTTCTCAAATTTATCAAGTTCAATATTCTCAATTGCTCGTTGGCCAAGTGAGCATTGTCTGTGGATTGGCCAGCAGGGATTTGGATTGCTGGTGCCTGGAAATACTGTTCTAGCAATCTGACTGTGGCAATGGAACCACCTTCTCTCACCAAAAACGGTTCGACCCCCCAAACTAGCTCTATTTCGTTTTTCAAAATCTGGTAGGCTTTGCTCCCCGTGTTTCCCTACCACGGTTCTGCCTCGTTAAGCAACTCGATGCTCAAATGGTTGGGCGATTCCAAGTTGTCAAAATTCTTCTGCAAGTACTCAGTGGTGTTCTTCTTCACAGTGTTTAGGTCCTGTTCCGGAACAATTCTGATCGAAACAGTAACCTCGGCCGATTTCGAAATCACAGTGGCGTTACCGCCCGCTTTCATCGTCGTGATGGAAAGCGACGGTTTGGTCCATTTGTCAATCAACTCATTGACGTTTGTTGCAATCTTCCCCCTCTTGATGATGTCGTTGAAATTCATGATTTCTGTATCACGAATAGGTTCTAGAGTTGTGTAAAAGTCGGGTATTCTAACTTTCTTCGGACCCTCTATCAACTTTGACACAATTTGGAAAAGGTCCGTGGTAGGCTCCTGGTAGATACCCCCGTCCACCCCAGAATGTCTATCTGGCTCATCGCTTGATACTGTGATTTTCATATTTATCACACCTCTCAACCCATAGTTCATGCATGGTGTGGTGTCGTCCAACCAGTACGAGTTCGATAGCAAGATTGAGTCAATGTCCTCGTTCATGTTGACGTTGGCTTGCTGCAAACTTTCAATAAATCCATTACTTCCGTTTTCCTCTTGCCCCTCGATGACAAAGCAAATGTTGTGTTTTAAGGAGTTGTTGGAAAACAGTTCGGCCACAGCATACAGTGCTGCCAACAATGGACCCTTGTTATCGGAAACACCACGCCCTTTCAGAAACCCGTTCTCGGAAACCATTTGGAATGGATCGGTCTTCCAGTCGTTTCCTGGTGCAACAACATCGTAGTGACCGTACCACAAGATGTTTTTCTCTTTGTCTCGTTTTTCCTCTGCAGGAGAATCGTAATTGGCGTAAAACTTGGCATACACGATTGGAGCTTTGTTTCCAGTTGCAACAGGTATCAATTTGGTTGTGGCTGCACCAAATTTCGAAAACATTTTCAATAGATAAGTAGCACAGCTGTGTGAGTCCAAAATGGAGCTTGTACAAGTGACATTGGCAGATACTGTTTGAAATGCAATCAACGTTTTCAAGGACTCTAGCATGTGGTCGTTGGCCAATAGCGAATGGTCATCTGCATGGTTGTCGTTGCCACCTTTGAAAAACACAAATCCCTGAGAGAAACTCGTTCTCGGACCAGAGCCTCTTCTGCTATCCGTTTCCTGGTCAAATGCAGATTGGGGCAGCAATGACTTGATGGTCGCATCAATGTTCCATAGAGCTAGTGTCCCGTCCGAACCACCACTGATCAATCTTATACAGTTCACTTTTGTGCATTTCGGTCTTAGGAAACTCATGCTCAAGATAGTCCCGTTGTGGGCCTTCCAAGACAAAGTTTGGCTTCCTTTGAATGCAACAATCGTGTTCTTGGTGGCAGCAAATATGCAGTCCTCCCAATAGCAGATACTGGTCACGTCTTCAACGGATTCGCCACACTTCATAGTGGAAATCAATTGCTTTGTATTCAAGTCCCAGATCTTGACATTACCGTCGTTCAACCCACAGTACAGGAAGGGGAATTTCACGGTTTGTGAGAAAATGATATCGTCTTCGTACTCGTCATCAGAATCCTCCTCCACTATGGCCACGTTGCCGCTCTTAGAGGAAACCGGTAGATGGAAAACAAATTCCAATTCTAAAGTCGACTGGTCGAGTTTCCAAACCTTGGAAATACCGTCACCTGCACCACTGACTATATACTCTTGATTGTCTTCAAGATTGTTCTCGTATTTGAACAACGAGTAAATGAATCCGTTGTGGGCGTACGGAATGATGTTTTTGGAGGGAACCTCGATGATGGAGTGTTGCTGTAGAAGAGCTGGCGAGGGACTCGACCCCTGATGCACCAGGCTTTCACAGCTATCCGATCTCATTTTGAACATGGGTGATTCTATGTCCGTGTTGGACAAAGACGAGGAGCGGGATCCCCTTGCTTGTCTAAGATGACCGGTGGGACCCGTGGAGTCAAAAAATTTGTCAAATCTGTTGTGTGGTAGCAATTCGTATCTCTTACTGTATCTAGAGGAGTTGAAAATATCGCTGACGTATAATAGGGATGCTCTTTGAGTACCAAAAATAACCGTTTGGGTTTCGTCTAGGTACACAATACTGAAGATGTCACCAATATCCAACGTGGAGTAGATAGTGGCAACTTCCTCTGCGTTGATGATAGTAACGATCAACCCGCTCCCACTTTTGGAGACTGGGTTCTGCGTGATGATGACTTCTTCGTCTATTATAGCAGACTCAGAGTCGTTGTCGTTGCTGTCGATAACAGTGTCAACCGTGACAGTTTTATTCAGTACAGAGCTTGTACATTTGGTGTTGTTCTCCAAGACTTCAATTGCCCAGATTCTCACCAAGGAGTCAGATCCACCGGCAAACAAGAACTTCTCGTTTTTAGATCTGGAAAGGCATTGCACTGAGGCTTTGTTGTTTTCCATCTCGTGGTCAGAAGTTCCGGTTTGCAAGGAGATGGTCTTGATCAAGCTGTAAGTGCTCAAGTCAAAACACAAGATCTTAGAGTCCTGTGTTCCTGCAAATAATATTTTCTTGTGCGGGAAGGCCACTGTAGATAAGATGGAGTACTCGTGTTCCCATCTGTGCAAAATCGGTGGAGCAATAGGCATGGTTGTTGTTGTTGTTGTTGTTGTTTTTATTGGATATTTATTTTTGTAGAAAGATTCAGAGTAATAAAAGATTTAATGGCTACTTATATACACACCAGAGCCTTCAAGATAACAGAGATTTACCATGACAGCACAATCATTATTCTCTCTCTCTCTCTGTCTCTGTCTCTCATCTATAGTCGGCATTAAACTGTGTGAAAAAAAAAAGAGAGAATAAAAAAAAAAAAAGAACAAAAAATGTTGTTTACATATTTTTCTTCTTTAAAAAGCGGCGATATGGTTTTTCATCTCACCTCAATGACTTTCTGATATCGGGATTATACAGATTGTAAATGACTCAGTTGGTTAGATAATACGTAGATTGTACATAGATAGATACACGTTGTTGATGTAATCAGTAATAATGGCTCAATCTCCATAGTCTGACTTTCCCCTGGAGGTTCCCTGTTGCCAAGTACTCACTGTTGTTTGAAAATTTAACACTTGTTATTTTGCCCAGAGGTGTACCGGAGTTTGGCCAGTTTTTGAAAACGGATCCTGAAGGTAGGTGCACTAGTCTCATGGCATCTTTGACACTTCTCGAAGCAACGCACAGCACTTGGCCGTCGTGCGAGAACTCTATACTTGATATCGATGTGGTCAGTGCGTCCACTGTGATTGGTGTCTTTTGTGTACTGGCATTAAATCTATCGTAAACTGTCACGATCCCACTTTCACTACCGATGGCCAACCATCTGTTTTGCGAAATATTTGTCAAGTCTTTAGGTATCAAGTACGAAGAGCTCATTGAGTTTGCTCCTCCGCCAACCTGGATCTTGGTTATACCAAAATTGTTATCGTCTTTCCAATTCTTCACAACTTTGTTTCCCTCGTTTAAGTCGAATTCCCATATTTCACCAAATGTGTTGATGGCAATGATATGTGTGTGTATAGTGTTTGTAGACGAACTAGTAGTGTAGTCAATACAAAAATCCGCAATAGTCCCGTTGATCTTTAAACCTGTGAAATACTGACTCGTAGAGGCATGCAAAATATTGATCCACCCGTTGTTTCCCTGTAGACATATGATCCCATGGCATTCCTTTTTGCTGGTGAAGAAATGACCCATTTTGAAATTCTCAAAAGATCTCTGTGTTTGTTCGTGTCCGTACATTCTACTGATCTTGTTGATGTTTAGATTCCCCGTGTTGGAGGATGAAGTAAGAGTCCAAGAATGCATATATCTTCTTCTCCCACCTGTATACACTCTGGTTATTTGTTCTTGGTCTGTTGGATTGACGTATATGGATGCGGTTTGAATTGGAGTTCCCTGCAAGTACAACGATGTGACCAGAGGATTACTCTTACCATCAATGTGGTATAGTCTCAAGGATTTATCGTAACCACCAGTCAGGAAAATTGGTAATCCAGAGGGATGGAATGATATGGATTGGATAGCCGAATGGGACTGTTTGGAATGGTTTGCATCTTTCATTCTTATAACATTGATCTTTTCCGAGGGCAACAATTTGGTTCTTTGATCCTTCGAATGAACACTGACAGTTGTTTGTAAAATCTTCAACAATGCCGAGACATCTCCGCTTGTTGTGGTGTTTTCTCCCTCATCGGCATCGTCTCCAAGATCGCCATCTTCGTTGTTCTGACCAAGAGCATTGTTCCCGTCTTTTTCTTCGTTGTATAGAGTCCAATCGGGTTTTGGATATATTTTTTCAAATTGAGTTCTCAATCTATCTGCATATTCACTCCCGTTTATAGATTTTTCCACATACGATGTTTTCAACTTCTTGGTTCTGTTGTTGTCCCATAGATTCACATCAACGTTTTCGTCGTCTGAGTCTTCCCATGCGTCTTCACTTTCTTCACCACTGCTTTCGTCATCTGAATCTAAGTTTTCTCTGTCAACATCCATATTATCGTTGTCATCATCACCATCACCACCTTCCTCATCGATGTAAAACAACTGATCGTTATTGACAAGATCCATCTTGTCTTCGTCGTTGTCGTCTTCATGGTCATCTTGTGCCACGGTGTCCTCTTCCTGTGCATTCAGTTCATCAAAGTCTTGTAGAGTATTGATAGTGTCCATCAAGTTTTTACTAAACTCGTCACTTGTTTCACCAAAGACTAATCTCGATAACAGCAATTCTTCTTCATCTGGAGGAGCAATTGACGTGTTCGTGGTAGTGACCTCTGTCATTGTTTTTGTGGTTTGTTTGGTTTTCTCTATAGTTTTGCTAGGAGAAACATGTCATCTCAAGTGATTTAAAATATATCAACTCTCTCGAGACTGGAAAAGAGAAAAGCAAGAGGAAGCCATCTAAGAAAAAGAAAAGAGAGAGAGAGAGAGAGAGAGAGAGAGAGAAGAAATGAGAAAAAATTACAATTAATACCCGAGATCACGTGAAATGGTGTTGTCAATTACTCGGATTGTGCCATCTCGGACTAAGCGCTTTCGGACTGTTATAAGACCAATATATATATATATATATTACTACTCACAGGTTTAATCAACTGTCAATTGCATCACATTGGTATATTTGATTGATGTACTGTTGTCTACAGTAGAAATTATAACCATCATGTGATTGTCATATCTATATATATATATATAAACACGATGATAATGTATATAGCAATACTCTATGTTGAGTGTGTCACAATCATACCAGTCTATTTGTCTCTTCTCTTTCCCTCTCTTCTTGTCCGTGTAGAATGGACGTAACAGGAGATGGTGATTGTGATTGTTCAATGGAGATGTGACCCGTTGTAGACTGTTCGGCAACCATGAAATCTGCAAGACGGTAACTTGGTGGTTTAGACACATCACTACCACTACCGATTCTAAACTCCTGAGTTATCAACCATGCAGAAAAAAAGATATTCCCAAACAAGGCAGCTTCTCCTAGAAACCCTCTTGTCATTCCTATACTAGAAGCCACCATACACACTATAAAATTACTTATACCTCTTCCTGCAAAAGACCCTAAAAACGAACAGTTTTCCAAAATCTTGTTCATATTGATTTTTTTCCAACTTGGAAACGAGGAACAAAGTTCCAATTGTAATAGTATCAAATAATAACCATATATAACAAATTTAAGGAAACTACCTGAAAAGGAACGTCTCCTTGAGAAATTGGTAAT
This sequence comes from Hanseniaspora gamundiae, assembly GCA_003020785.1. Classification (NCBI taxonomy): domain Eukaryota; kingdom Fungi; phylum Ascomycota; class Saccharomycetes; order Saccharomycodales; family Saccharomycodaceae; genus Hanseniaspora; species Hanseniaspora gamundiae. The sequence goes on from PTXO01000031.1 coordinate 54,331, forward strand.
AAAGATAAATAGTGAAAAAAAATATACTATTAGATTCCATTTTTGTAATTTAACTGTAAAACTGTTTCTGTTGTCTATACTGTTGTTTGTTTGCATTGGTCTGTCTCTGTCTCTCTGTCTCTCTGTATCTCTTTCCCCTTTGTTTCCAAACTCCATTGAACATTCTTTAAAGTTGACATATTCTATTTTTTTGGTTTTTCTGTTTTACTTTCAGTATGCGCGTCGTAGATGTGACGTTGTATATCATTTTAAACGAGTTTCTTACAAATTATCGTTATTATTATTATATATTTTCTTTACTCAAACTCTGCCATTTTCAATTGGAGAAAAATCTTTCTCTCTTAGATAATATCTCTAAATATATCATAGCTAAGAATATCTAAAAGAAATAACACGCACACACACACGCAAGTCATTCAAGGAAAAGTATGTTCAAACCATCTAGTATATTACAAGCTGCAGGTTTCAGATTCAACAGGGCTGGTGTGGAAGTGTGGTCCACGCATGTGAGAAGACACAAGAATGTTAGACTTCCACATACGACTAAAGATGGTAGAAATTCATTTTATAAAGGTACTGGGTCTTCTGGGATAGGTAAACATACACGTTTTGGAGGCTATGTTATCAATTGGAACAGGGTGAGAACTTTTGTTACACCTGAGGTGCCTAATCTACAGTTGAAACCGTTGGTATCTCACCATGCAGTTGAATTGAAAAATAAATACGATTCTACCATTTATCCTAAAGGTGCACAAGATGGACAGTTGTACTATGATTTTTTGATTAAATATATTAAAGAAGGTGAAACTGTTCATAAGGTGAAGAACGATGACAACAGTTCTAGAACTTTTACATACGCAAAAGACTGGATGAACAAGAAATGATATGCATAGAGAGAGAGAGAGAGAGAGAGAGAACATGTAAATATGTAGAAGGATTTCTTTATAAATATATATATACATACATATACATAAAGAAACGTGTAAAATACAATAATAGATTACAAACCACCAAGGATGTTTGCAAACATGGAGTTACCACTAGATTGTTGGAACTCGTAAGCGATCAATTCCAATAGGGAGAAACATGAAGCCACTGCAAGAACCATACCTGCAGCATCACCTTTCAAACCAAGCAATTCACCAAGACATACGATCCCACCTAGAACCAACCCACATGATACAGCGGCTGGTTTAATATGTTTCATCAAATCTTGTTTAACGGCAGATTCTCTTTTACCTTGAATGGTAATACCTTGTTCTTTAAATTGTGCAGCTAAATCGGTTGGAGATGAACCTGATAATAACATCCATTTATATGAAAACCAAATAGATAGACTAATAAAGAATAATGGGAAAACAAATAATTGAAGTAAATTATTTGGTAATAAATCTGGGAAAATTGTCTTTGGTGGAGTTAATAAGTTAAATGGGAATTTTAAAATCAATTGTGTATTATTATTATCATATTTAATAAATTTATCAGATAATCCAAAAATTTTAATAAAAATTAAAATAATAATATTTAAAAATGTTAAAATTGAATAAGAGAAAAAAATTGATAATCCACCAGTGTATAACATTTTAATTGGGAAATTTTGAGAAGCATTTTTAGTCTTTGTAGATCTAATAGTCAATTCATATCTATAATGAGACCAATAAATGACCAAGATTCCAATAAATGCAACACCAATCATTTGTGATAAATTAGGAAGATAAGATCTTGTGAAAACGTTTAAAAAATATTCAGACCACGATAGTTTAGAAGATCTAAAATTCGTAACCATATTAATCAAACATCCTTGAGATTCTTTATTACCTTCTTTATCAATAACAACTGTTGTAATACCAATAATATTGTTTACAAAAGTTGTTGTATATGATAAAAATTGTAAACACAAAATACCACTTTGGAAACCATATCCTTTATCAATAATTTCCACAAATAATAAAGTTAATAAAGATCCTGAAAAAATTTGTAAATTAATTAATATTTTACCTAATACAGTTAAATCAGAACCATAATATTTAACAATAAAAATTTGATAATTTGTTAGAGCAATTGTTAAGGCAATTGTTAAAAATTTATTTAAATTTTGAAATTTAAATCTTTCTTGTTTTTTCAAAAAATTAACTCTAATCATTTTTAAACCTGATAAAAGTTGTAATAAAATACTTGTAAAAATAATTGGAAATAAACCAAATTCAACAATTGAATGTGGTGATCCCATAGCAAAAACATTTCTGATATAGTAAAAGGGGTCTGCTTCTCCTATACTTCTTTCACTAACATCTTTAGAAGGATAGTATCCAACAATTGGTAATTGTTGTAAAAACAAATAGATCAATCCAGTAATAACCGTATAGATGATCTTATCGTCAAATTGAATTTTATCATATGGAGCGTATACCTCTGGGAACACATTGGAAAAAGGTTTGACTATGTCTAAGATACGGAAACCAGCCATCTTTGTTGTATTCTTTTATGACTTTCTTTTACTCTGGATGCATTATGAAGACTATGTTCAAGAAGAGAAGAGAGATTTAAGAAGAGAAAGATATATCGTAAATTTTGTTCACTTTCTTTCTTTCTCTCTCTCTCTTGGAAAGATAAAAAAATTTTCCACTTTTTTTCTTCTTCTTCTTCTTTTTCTTTAAGAACCAAATATTTATCTTTGACCGTTGGGGTAACCACTTTGTATCTGTGCTGTCGTTGAAACGTCTCTTCTTACCCAACCAACCAACCAAAAAAATATCAAAAATTATCATTTTCTTACTTTCTCTTTACAAACTAAATGCTTATTGGTTGTTTAGAATAATGATATATACAAATACATATATAATAATTATAATATGAATGAATGAGATAAGAAAAAAGGTAGAAATACAAAGAGAGTTCCAAGAAGAATGTCAAAAATTGTTAAACTAGTATCTGCCACTGTACTATCTACTGCTACAGTAATGTTTGTATACTCTGGTAATCAGTATTACTATAACAAAAGTGTATACCATAATGTAGATAACAAAGTAGTTTCAATTATAGATAGAACAGTGGAAAGTGGATTTGAAACATTTTCAAAATCAAAATCATCAGCAATGCTAGAACAAGAACGTCTACCACAGGGAGAATACCACTTGAGATCGGACAAGACAGAAATAATGAAAGATATCTGGAACAACAGTATAAGAAGTGGTATTGAATGGTTATACTCTGTTGTATGATTGTGTGTCACGTGTCTGTGTAAATTTATATATATATAAATGTGTATGTAAATAATAGTATATTCTAAATGTTGTAAATAAAACGAAGAAAAAATTATTCACTATTCGATGAGCTATTTCAATTAGATAGAAACAAAGAGACAAAGAGACAAAGACGAGAAAATAATGGCAGATAAGAAAATCTCATATGAAGATGCCGTTGAGTATTGGGAAAGTTGTGAAAGTACAGTTGATGGAGTTCTTGGAGGATATGGACCCGAGACAAACGTTCCTGGTGTTGAACAACTTGGATCTTTAAAATTTATTAGAAAATTAAAATCTCGTATGGTTATATCACCAAAAGATTTTGAAAAATATGGTAAAAGATGTATTGATTTTGGTGCTGGTATTGGTAGAGTGAGTAAAAATGTTATATATAAAATTGATCCAATTGGAATAACTAAATTAGAATTATTAGAACCTGCTAAAAATTTTATAAATGAAATGGATGTAGAACTATATGATCTGATTAAAGAGAATAAAATAGGTGAGATATACCATATGGGTATGCAAGATTGGCCACCTGTTAAGACTTCAAAGGGGGAAGTTGAAGAAGAAGAAGAAGAAGAAAAAAAATATTGGTTAATGTGGTGTCAATGGTGTCTTGGACATCTACCGGATAATGCATTGATTGAGTTTTTAATAAGATGTAAAAACAAATTAATTCCAAATGGTACAATAATTGTTAAAGAAAACAATACATTGTCTACATCTTTAGAAAGTGATGATGATTTTGATCCTCAAGATAGTTCAGTTACCAGAACAGATTCAAAATTTAGATTAATTTTTGAAAAAGCAGGTTTAAAATTAATAGCAACAGAATTACAAAAAGGATTACCTAAAGAATTGTATCCTGTAAGAATGTATGCATTGAAAGCTATTGAAGATTGAGTAAGTATCTTATAAGAAGTAAGTAACACACAAACACATAGCATATAATAATAATATATATATATATCAGATAGGAGCAAAAGACTAATTTTGATGTATAATAGTTATCTAACATTTATCTAGTAATTCAGTTGAACTATGCATTAGGTTTGAATATCATCATTTGTATATATATATATATATATGTATGTGTATGCGCATGTATGAGAGAGAGAGACGTGTATAATGAATAACAATCGTATCATATACATATACTACTATATATGTATATTATACATATTCAGTATACATGAATGTCTCTCTGGTCTTTCTCTCTGTCTCCTTATACTAATACTACATAGAAAATAGAGGCGTAATGTATAACGTACAGCCTTCTTATATAGGAAAGCACAGACAGCAGAACATTCTTAAACAGAAACAACAAAAGAAAGAAAACCACACTTCAACCATCTCTCTAAATCATAAACATAGAGAGGGCTTTTTTATTTACCAACAATTATACCTTAAGAGGTGATCAGGGTAAGTCACCCTCTCATAAATAAACAAAAAAAGGGAAAAAAGAAGAGAAAAAAAAAGTAAACAAATGGTTACTAAGA